>OZ026619.1:58127145-58315965 GCA_964020975.1 Hermodice carunculata
TAAATGAAACTGTACACACAGGTGCATCTGGACATAGGGGTGTGTACCAAAAGCAGGTCACTACGTCAAGTATTGGGACACAGTGACATATTCTAAATCGTGGCTGGGCTATAATCCCCTGCTATTTCACTTATATTCATGAAACTTCACATACACATATATCTTGACCTACATGTGTGTCGTGTAACAAAAGTAGGTCCCTAGGTCAAGTATCTGGGTCAGGATGATACATTTTTGTAAAACTACATTACACTTCATACCAGGGCTGTAATTCTGTTTTCCTGTGACTTAGAATCATAACTCTTTACACACCTGTTTATCTGGACACAAGTGTGTGTCCTGCATAAAAGTAGGTCACTTGATCAAGTATCTGGGTCACGGTGATAGCCTATTTTTATTGCCTACAGTCTTTCCAAAATGAAACCTGTGATTAGCAAGGTTATAAATAAACCAAAGGGGGCATGGATCCAGTAATTTCTGATTGCTACTTAACTTATTGTGCATGCAAAAGGGTTGTCTAACAGCATACAGGCAGATAACAGAAGCCAGTTTGCACATGTAGAAGCATGTGATGTATGATGGGGGGAAATTCAATGAAGTTACCATAAATTGAAATTCCTCAACTATTTTTTGCATGCAATAGAAGTTGCCTATGACACAAACCCATGTATTGAACTTGGAATGGCGCATCTATCTAGAATAGAAAAGATATTGATAATTAAATGTTTTTATGAAATTGTCTCTAATTTGCATAATTTTGAAAAACATTACATTGATCCAAACCACGAGATCATTTTCAATAATAGGACTATGCCCATGCACCAGTTTGGATTTGAAGCTATTGTCTTCTCCGAGAAAAGCTACAAATATATATGTGGAAAGAAAGAAAGAAAGAAAGAAAGAAAGAAAGAAAGAAAGAAAGAAAGAAAGAAAGAAAGAAAGAAAGAAAGAAAGAAAGAAAGAAAGAAAGAAAGAAAGAAAGAAAGAAAGAAAGAAAGAAAGAAAGAAAGAAAGAAAGAAAGAAAGAAAGAAAGAAAGAAAGAAAGAAAGAAAGAAAGAAAGAAAGAAAGAAAGAAAGTTATTACGAAACTTGTCTGGTTTTACGACAACACTTTACATGCACAACACCAGAAACGATTCCTGTTTACAAACGCAAAGGGATATACGCGTAATGCCAAAAACTGACACATAGATATAAATACACCTTACTCTTCCTATTGATGTGCAAGTCTTCATATTCATAACACAAAAACGGCATAAAACTAAAACTGTTTCGTGTCTACAAAAGTAATTTTTTGTACACAAAACATGAAGGCTGGTCTTGGGTTCCACAATAATTGTAATAATCCGCATACTTTAAGCCAAGTGTGGTTCTCGTTTTACAAATACAAGAAATTGTGAACAGAGCACGAAAACTGGTTCTACAAATCCAGCATCTGCCGTTGGATTTGCAGTCCGTATGCACAATGCCAATAGCGAATCTATTTCACATCCCAAAATACTGTCAAACCAGGTAATTCCTATCACATGCATATAACCAATGTCGGTACGTTTGTCTTAGTGCGTCATATTTTTGTAACCCCTTCTGTAAAACCTTTTTTTTTTGTTTTGTTCAAAACTTATTGGTAGTGTCAGTGCGTACTTTTCTTGTCTACAGAGGACAATCCGGAAAAGAAAATATAACGTTCCATGACAATGGAACAGTGTCGTTCCTTCAGCGCACGTATTATCATTTTGAACGAGCCAAGTCCGTGGGGCCTGAGACAGATACTTTCACCACCATAAATCTGCCTATTTTGGTGAGTTACACGCCTGTGTGTTTTTCAGCGTTTTTAAGTGCAGCAATATGTCATACGAACTTGGCCAAACAATGTTTTTTTAATAGGTTTCTGTGGTGCTATGCTCACATCATTATGATGCGAGCATTGATATGAATGCTGATTACTGACAATTTGTAACGCGTATTTTCAGCGCTTCCAAATTTCTAAAGCATTTTTTGAACTTTGGCCAGCGTGTGAAGGGGTAGAATTTGATCGTTTTTCGTGTCTCTGTATTTGAACTTTCAAAAGCGTTAGTTTTTTCAGATTTGCTCACGCTGAACAGAGTGCAATATACAGACTATCGGTGACTATTAAGGAAATAAAGCGCGGCTCCTCTTAGCCGGTCGGATCAAAAGCTTTCCGCGGTGCTGTTACATTGTAAACATTTCCAGATCTTTATAAATTGGACCTCTGTGCTCCGTATGCGCACTTCGGGCACTCTTCTTGGGCGCACTATGGATGTCCTTTCTTGGCGCATTGTGGATCCTCTTTTAGGCACATTTTAAGTGCTTTCGCCTTTGTCCCCTTGAACCCCCAAGGGCTCCATAGACTCTTTGCACAGACTACTGCCGCCCAGCTGAGACATAGCAATATAGACAACTATTTTTCTCTAAAAGAAACGTTCGTGTATGTAGGCAAGAATGATTATTAATACAATTACGCTGGTTTTTATAGATAAAATGAATTGCTGTGCATCAATGAATGGGACCCCCCCCCCCTCCCCGAAAACCAAAGGTTTAATAGTTATTGTACGTGATAATTGAAGTTGTGTTCCTGTTCACTGAACGTTTTCGTTTTTATTATGGCACAGAAAATATCTTGGCTGACACTAAAATGTGTGCTTTTCACGATGCTGGTAAGCGTTAGGATAGACGTTTTCTCCTATTTCTGGCCTGTTCAATTAATATAAGGTTGTGCCTGAAGACCTGGGTCTGACTCTCAATTTTATACTTGCTACAGCGCTGGTTCCGACTGTATTGCTGGGATAGAGTCGGAGACCAGGTCCACATGTTAAACTATAAATATATGTATTCCAAGATGGAAAACTACCTTCCATATGTCTTCCAGTTATTCGTCAAATTCCTTTCCATTCGTATTGCTGTAGTTAAGGTACTAAAAGACCATAGTAGTTTAAACTAAACCAAAAAGGGTTGCCATATTACCGCCCATTTCGCACTGTATGCCAAAGGGCACCACGATAGCGGGTCATAAATCAGGTGTTAATATTGGGCATGCCCGTTAGTTCTTTTAGTTCTTTTCGTTTTATTTATTATATTTTTGTCGCTCACCAAACAGCGCATTATAGTACAAAATCCTGACTTCCCACTGGCGAACCATTCATACAATTTCTAAGTTCAATCCCACCATAAACGGTCCACTTTGCATTCATTTATAAATGGGTAGTTTGTGGTACTCCTTGACTAATATCCTTTTTAAGTATCTGATGAACAGTTCCCCCATTAGAAAATGACCATCATCCAGAGCGAGTTGTTTACCATTTATACAAGTCGTCCGTCATTTTTGCAATATCTTGGGCCACCCAGTTCACTTTTGTGTATGGGAAGGCAAGTCCTGGTTGAAAGCCAGTTAAGATACATCCTTAACATAATTGTATTGACTGCGTTGTTCTAACTCAACTTTATTTTCTGTGAATGACGAGTATGGCAAGCTAATAGGGCCATAACGCATAGGTCTTACGTGTAACCGAGCTTCTACTACGCGTAGTGGAGGCTCGGCAACGCGTAGTCGAGCAAACCAATCAGATTACAGTCTCTACCACGCGTGGTTGAGGCTCGGCAACGCGTAGTCGAGCCAACCAATAAGAATATAGTGTCCGCTACGCGTAGTCGAGGCTCGGCAACGCGTAGTTGAACCAACCAATAAGATTAGTCTCCATTACGCGTTGCCGACAAAACGTTCTTGTAGAACGCGTCCCAGAGCCTCGTCTGCGCGTAGTGGAGAAGCTTATGCCTCCCATAGCGTGTAGCAAAACTGTCTAATTGCTGATATTCTTGTAAACTGTTTTAGACCTGTTGGACTACCGAAAAAATTAATGGTCTCCACGACGCTAACTGAGGGACGCAAATGGCGGCAGCCATGAGGTTATAGTTCCCGTTCATAACACCACCTCTTATTTCCCTTCTGTACGCAAAGTACAATAACTAGCCTATAGAGTGTAAAAATCATATAAAATCTTTTTAAACGAGAAATGAGCTTTAATTTGACACATGATAATGGAAAATCTGCCGAAAATACTAGAACCTATCGCTGCTAACAAATGGCGTAGCAATTATAGGATTATGCCCTGGGCGTACAGAGGCACGTTGTTGTGACTAGCGAGTGAAAAGTTACGCTTCAGCGGCATGCATTGCCACTCGCTGACATTGGCTGGTTTCAGTAGGCTTCAAGTGATTTTTCTTCAAAATATTTTAACAGACCATATCTTATTATATATCATTGGAAAGGTGTTTGTAAGGGAGATACAGGCTGGTATTATTATTGCCATAGACTCAACATTGTAAGATTAATAGACGCTTCCATTTTTTGTGTATATTCTAAGTATAGGTTAGACGCCGTGTAGAGTTTTCCAATTGAATTAGAAGACGAGCGCGCAGCGCGAGTCTTCTAATTCAATTGGAAAACTCTACGAGGCGTCTGACATACTTATACTCCAAAAGATGGGTATTATAAAAGTATTTCCTACTTGAAACAAAGTTAAAAGACTTGATTTCGAAGAGAAAAGCGACAAGTAAGAGTACATAATGTAACGACCTTTGACACTTGACCTGTCACGCTCCCTGACCCTATTCAATGCTGGTCAACAATAGACACGCTGGAATAAATATTATGTAAAATCCGTGAAGCATCGTCTCAGCTGCTTAGCGTAATAGACAGCACGCTCAGCCGTAGATCACAGAATTCGTGGTTCGAACCCTGCCAGGGACAAAATATTTTTTTCATTAAAAAGTGTAGACAAAAATTGTCGAAGTTCCATTGCAAAGTCCCGTCATGAGGTCACTTGCACTTCAGCGGATCTAATTCAATTAGACTCCTAGGAAGAGAGGAGCTCTATGAAAATTAGACTCCGCTGAAAACAATAGAAATTGGGCGCTGAGGAGTATAATGTCCAACAAAAATGTCATGACACACTGCAGTACAGTTCATGCCCTGTTCCCAACGCACTGACGGTATTTTCAAATGTTTGTACAGGAGCAGGATTGGACGGGAAATTGTTCGGTTGGCCTCCTACCTAAAAAACCAAATGCCTGGAGACTGGAGCATATTCGGTCAAATTTACTAGGTTCCCATGCAGTGTTTTGGCCGCCTGACGATGTTGATCCATTCATTCCTTTGTTGTTTTTATCTCTCTTGTGGGGAAAAATGAAATCAAATTCGAAACCCGTTCAACTCCCTTTTTGAAATGCTGTTTACAACCATTCAACTACGCGTTGTATAGACTGTAATTTGATTGGCTGCCTCGACGACGCATTGTGGTGAATTTTAGGTCTCGACTACGCTTTGTAACGATTCTAATTTGATTGGCTACCTCGACAACGTGTTGTAGAGAATTTCATGTTTCCGCAACGCGTTGTAGAGGCTCTAATTTGATTGGTTGTTTTAATCTCAGTAGTGCTTGTAAGGACGTAAATGTTTGTCTTCACGTAAAAGGGGCCATAAGTTGCTCCACTACGCGTCCCCGAAGCTCAACTATGCTTATATAGAACGATATTCGGGCCAAAATTCCAGTACGCCTTGTGGTAAATTCTACTGTGCCTGGTGTTATATTCTGTTGTGCCTGGCATTGTATTCTATTGTGCCTGATGTTATATTCTGTTGTACCTGATGGTATATTCTGTTTTGCGTCATTCAATATTCCTTTCTCCTTAACACTTCCTAAATTCCGAAAACGTATATTATATCCTTGACGCCATGTTCTCATATATATTGTTGTATTGCGTTATTCTTGTTGCTTCATATCTTTTTGATTGATTTGGAATTGCCTCAAAATATATAACCAATTATCATTATCAAGCCAAATTAAATTTGTCAAAATACTTAATAGCATTTGTAACAAGGTAAAATAAAAAAGTATCTTCAGGAATGATCGAATGTACAATCTACCGCAAGGCAAAATACAATATAACATCAAAGATCAAGCGCAAAGGCGTCTCACAATCGACATTTTCTTTTTTCTTTTTTTCTTTTTTTTTTTTTTTTTTTGCTTTTACGCCTAGTAATATGCACTGTCGCGTGACGTCAATGCTTGTCGGTTTCTCCTTGTTGTAAATCGAATATGGCGCCTCCGCACAAATGGTCAACATGGATTCTTTTCCTAAGCACATTAATTATAGCATTTTTCCTAGGCGCCCGGTGCTTGTCACACTTTGGGTCCTTACTTAGCAAGTGTTTTCCCTTCGGTATCTTTTTATACCCTCCTAATACCAGAGGAGGGGCATATAGTAATCGCCTTTTCCTTCCGTTCGTCCGTGCGTCCGCAATTCCTTCTAGGCTGTAATAAGCATATCCTTAAACTTAGATTAATTAAACTTTACAGACAGGTGCATCTGGGCATAAGAGTCTGTCATGTACCAAAAGTAGGTCCCTAGGTCAAGTATCGTGGTCACAGAGACACATCCTTGAATACTTCTGCCCGGGCTGTAATTCCTTTATTATTTATCTTACTTTCATGAAACTTCATACACATATATATCTGGGTCACGGTGATACAATCATGTAAAACAATATTACACTTCATGTCCGGGCTATTTTTCTGTTGTCCTTCGACATAGATAAATGAAACTTCACTTACAAGTGCATCTGTGAGCTACATTACACTTTATATCCTGACTATAATTCTATTGCCCTTTCACTTAGAATCATGAAACGTTATACACCCGTGCATCTTGACACAAGGGTGTGTCACGCATGAAAGTAGGTGACTAGGTCAAGTATCTGGGTCAGGGTGAGAGCCTATCTTATGAACTACAGTCATTTCCAAGTGAGACCTGTGATTAAAGTTATAAATAAGGCGAGGCTGGCAGCAATCTCTGATTGCATTTTAATTCTTAGTGTATCACATACAAAACGTATATCATAACAATTATTGACGTGTATTTGGCTATTAACACATACAAGTCGCCATTGGTAGATCTATTATGACAATCCAAAATTTGACCATCTATGCATCGTACGAATAACGGATATAGTGGCAACAAACTGACGAAAACCTCTTTTTTTCAAGCGTGTGGACCATCCATAAATATTTGTATCTTGTTACCGACTAGTATCAATACTTTGTCCTGAATCATGTATGTCCTAACACACACTATCTCTATGTGTGAATTATCCATTCGTTCTGCCATTTGACTTGTCTCTTCCAGGGTTTGTCCGCTATGACACGTTTCAAATCCAACTATGTACAGTATGCAATTTCAATGGCCGTGTCAAGTGTAGGGGATGATGTGCTCTTCCAAAAGCACACGGTCGGAGGATTTCTCTGGGGCTATCCAATGCAAGGTTTAAAATCCATCAACGATGTGACAGAAATGCTATTTGACGCAAAATATCTGGATGACAAGTTTGGTCTTTTTTATAAGGTGAGATGAGTAACTATGGACAGAGTTATGTTGAGTATCTTCTCACCCCCGCATACCCGCCAGCTGGCTGGGACACTTTGGTGGTACACGTACCACGCAAACATAAGAGTTTGGTCTTTTGTGGGAGAGGATGGGGTGAGGTATGCGGAGGTGAATAAATCTGAATGGAGTTATGTTGGGTACTTGCATACCCCCAACAAATGTCCGTCTGTCACCTGAGTATGGGTTTACCAGCCACTTTGAACATGCAAAGACCCAATGAAATAGCCTGTGAAGTAAGCCGGCCCTCCTATTTTGTCTGCATTTATATTTATTTTGTATCATGTAAGAATCCCTTTTCACGTCAGTGAGTTTAGTGGAAACATTGCCCTGAACGACCCTATGACTATGTGTATCGGTAAAAATAGTTTTCATGCTATCATGGGGGTAACAACGCATTTAACTTGGCTTTGTATCAGGGCATGTGTCGTGGTTTAAACCCAATTTCAAGACAGATGGACGATGAATTTGTGCCATTCAGTTACCGTTTTTGCCATGGATCCGCATCGATGGCAGTCATAGCGTGCTGAAAGTTGTTGACAAGACGCATGGTGTCCATTTGCACAATGCAGTGCAAGTGGATGTTGTCGTGACTGCCCACTTGATAGTAGCAAAGTTCTTGGCTCGTCTTCATACATACCAATAAGTGTTTATGTAATTTAAGTACATTATGGCTAATATCTCGTGAAGTACAATATGTTTGAATGACTGCTACGACTGCGTCATCCCAACCTTGTTTCGATCTATTCCCTGTTAATCCTCCAAAGCATGCAGGGATACTTTTTGTATGAATATTTACAATCCACATGGCGTCATGTGCGTTGATTGACATATCATTATTAACTGGAAGTCAGTGCTTCCACCCTAACAGCAAACGTCTAAGCAGGGATGGACTCAGAACACTCTGCCTAAACTAACACCATGCAAAAAGACAATTCTCATTGACCAAGGTTCTCCACATACATTCGTCCAGAATGCTCAGGGAGGCACAACATGACGGACGGTAGAAGGAGCAGGCGGCCGGGGTGACGGGAGAAGTGTTACGCTGTTTTTGTACATTGTTGCAGCTTGAGCCGTTGGCTGAATTTTTGTTCCAAAATGATTAGGAACAATCACCTTTGAAACGTGTGAAGACTTTGAGTTTGACATAAAGGTATTAGAACACGTATAAGAAATTTGAAGTTTCGTTTTGATTTGAATTTTATACACTGTTTTGAATATCAGTTGGAAATGTTACAAAGGTTGTCATGTATGAAAATCTTTTCGTAGAGTTACCAAATAGAACTTACAAGATAATTGTTCGTTAAAACCAAAGGACAGGCAGGTCACTCTTTGCATCCAATACACTTGTTTATATCCCTACTTTAATATTCCTGTTGAAAAAAATCTGCCAGAGAGTTACCAATATTTTGCAACTTTTCAGTAACAAAGTATCAACCGCTGTGCGCCTCCATATTTGGCACAGCCTGGGCTCTACATTCGAGCATCTCCTAAAATTGTGACATTTACCACAATGGTACCCGTGCCTGTCATGTTACACGTTGAAAAGTTTAATTTCAATTCTGAAATATGTGTGCATGATAACCCCGATTGACGTCCTATTTGTTCAATGTGTTAATGATATGCCACTTTACTAAACACGTAGGAAGGAAATCGTCAGGGCATATTACCTTTAATGTCTCCATTTGATACCTTTTTCAATATTTTCAAAATTTTATCCTTTTGTAATTCACATAACATAATTTCAATGCTGCAGCCTTTGGTTACTTTTTGTGAGATGAGTTGAAAGCACAAATCTAGAAATTCGAAGTGGCCATTGCAACTCTTGTCTGAAATAGGTGTGAAGATATTTAAGATTTGAAATTCAATTACTCCCTTTATTTGAATACATTTAAATATTCCCACTTTTGTTCGTTGTTCTTTAAACGTGCCTCTATCACAAGTCTATCAATTGAAATTGGAATAACACCTCTCTCTATAATTGTTATGAAGATATTCAAGATTTAAATTTTGTGTATTTGCCTAATTTGCATCAATTCAAATGCTACAACTAAAACAAGTGGACTGCACTGAATATTCTTTGTGAAGTTACATTGGCACCTCTACACATCTCTACTTATAATATTGTTGAAAATATTCGACATTTAAGGTTTTCCAGAACCCTCAATATCGTAATTTAAATTAAAAAGAAAACTTTCGTTCAAAGCCCCTGAATTGGCAGGTGTCATAAACCTATATGTACAACTTACAGTTTTCTTTCTATCGATAATAGTTTTGACGATTTGAAACTTTTAAATTTCAAAAGCCCCTAATTTACCACTAATTTGCGTAATTCTGAACTGCCTGACAATTCCCGGCAAGGTGCCAAAGTTCATCACAGATGCAGTGTTCTCACCAATTTTAAATATGTCGCTTTTACGGTGTCCGATGAAAAATTAAAATACAATGTAAATAGATAGATAGATAGATAGATAGATATATAGAATGATAGATAGATAGATAGATAGATAGATAGATAGATAGATAGATAGATAGATAGAAAGAAAGAAAGAAAGAAAGAAAGAAAGAAAGAAAGAAAGAAAGAAAGAAAGAAAGAAAGAAAATTAAAATGAGTGTGTTTGCACACAGACACTAATATTTGTACTAAATCTCTTGGAGTTCGCAAATCAGCACTTCATGTACCGACCACTTTTGTTAAGTAAATTAAATCCATCTTTTAAAGGTTATACATTAAATGAGACCAAACAAACGAAACATTTTTGGATTTTAAAAAAAAGTAAAGAAAAATTTATTGAAACATTCTTGTTTAACTTAGTATAAAGCTGTTCCTCTGGTTTGAACTTACATGTAGTTAAATATGTGTATAATTGATTACAACGACAATAGAATAAGTAATTCGCTTGCTCATCCATTCACTCTCTCTCTCTCTCTCTCTCTCTCTCTATATATATATATATATCATAATGATACAACACCATTGTGGATTAAAATTTACCCGGAAGAACACACAATTTAACAGTGTGTGTGAAATTCCAATCGTCTACAATCAGGAACAAAACTACAACTATTAAATATTATTTTATTTACCATCGTATTCTCCAGGTCATACGAGGCCAAAGTCCGTATGGCTGCTTGTATGTGGTGTATGCAAAAAGGTTATGTTATCTCTGTGTTCTGACTGGAGTTTAGTGTATAGTACATGTTTCATACAAAGAGAAACTTAACAAACCTAAATCTGTAAACCCATGTACCGTTTGAACACTATCAAGTCCGATATTCTAAGAGCAAAATCCTATCAATATTTTATGAAATGTTTTTTAATGTCACGAAATTTGAAAGGAATACCGGAAATAGACACCCTTGAAGTAAGTGACACGTAACATCCTGGCGCTTCTGGGCAGTTTCAGCGGGAAAAGGTTGACACTTTCCCGCTCAAACCAGTCGATAGCGCCCGCGTCCTCCTGTTTCGAATTGTTTGGTTTTCATTCTCGTAATTTGGAACTTAAAATTGCAGATATCTAACTTCATTTCTGTTACGCTGGACAATCCTTTTTCTTCTTTTTACCCTCGGCACATAAAGTGCCGGAGGGCATTGTCGTCCCCTGCGTCGTCCGTCCGTTGGTCCGTCTGTCCGTCCGTCTTGCTGACGTTACAGCTATATCTAAATAAAATATTCACCGTAGCGGTACCAATTTTTTGTCACAGAAGGACCTTATAATGGACCAGGTTCCCATAGAAAGCCATCTTTCTCTGATTATTTTAGACTTTTTACGAAACTTTTAATGTAGTTATTTGAAGGCCGTCTGTGTGGCGTCAATCTTGACGACGTTTCCGCGATATCTCAAAAAAAAATGACCACAGCTTTACCACATTTTTATCAGAGATGTATCTTAGGATGGATCAGGTTTATATTTACAACCAGCTCCCTCTGATTATGTTTAAACTTTTTATAAAACTTTAAAGAATGTATCTTCCAGGCCGTCTGAGTGGTGCACAAGGAGACGACGTTATCATAATATCTAAACAAGGATCCAACCCGGCTTCAATTTTTTTCAGAGATGGACATTATATTAGACCACATTCCCATTGAAAACCAGCTCCTTTTTATTACCTTTAAACTTTTTATGGAGCTTTTGATGTATATATTTGACGGCCGTCTGAGTGACGCACTGTACAGTGGTCTCTGTCACCAGAACTTGCCCCAAGAAAGCATCCAAAAGTGATCCTTCATTTCATAGACAACAATATGGAAATTGTATGTAATTCTACAACGAAGTTTCAAAAAAAATATATATATTTAAAAGATTGTAGGCGCCGAGGGCAATCGTTTTCTGAACGCTATTTTTTCCTTTTTTTTTCCTTTTTTTTTTTTTGTCGCTGACTACATTCTTTGCTTATGTACATGTTCTAGGTCAAACAAACGAGTTTGAATCCTTGAACCCTCCTGCGCATCGAGAAAAGCTCTTGACTGGATCTGAAATGACTGATTAGGATTTAACATTTTGTCCTCAATCTATAAATTGGTACAGCTATTCAGCAAGGTAGTTGGTTTTATTTGTGTTATAATCATGTGTTAGCCCAACAGACTGTGGTGTTCATACATTTCATCATGTTGTTGCTTTTGTTTGTGCGTTTGTCGCAGTTATATTTTATCAATAATTTTCTTTGCTCTTCTATACCCCCCTTTTCAAAATAATAATAATAATAATAATAATAATAATAATAATAATAATAATAATAATAATAATAATAATAATAATAATAATAACCTGTCGAGTTTTATTGCGCTTGGCGTAAAACTTTGGTTATTTTCAACAGGACACTGTTATGCTCTCGATACACATCGTGCATGTAGTTGTGAACTTAACCGTTTTCTCTCTTTCTTTTTAGAATAAATTCGTGGATGCACCAGTAAGTATACGTAATCTATCGATCCTTCTAAACCGTGTGTAATCTATGTGAGGGAGTTCACCTGATGTGCATGTGACAAAAGTGCTACAAAGTGTCTCGTTTTTGACATCTGAACTCCCGGTATACATTGCTTTGTCCTGTGGTAAGATGAAAATTTCAAAGTCAAAATGACTGACCTTTGACCTCCACAGGTAACAATGAAAATTGCAAAAAAATGTACAGTGTTATACCCACTATTTAAGCCCAACATGAACCAAATCAGATGTAAATTGACCAACTTATAGCAAGATGAAACTTTCAAAGGGCCAAATGACATTGACCTTTGCCCGTGAGAGGTTACATGTTCTTATGAAAATGTGCAGTGTTACAATAGCTACAATTTGAGCCAAACATGATTAAAATTGGATAAAAATTGACCAAGTTATATCTAGAAGAAAGCCACCATCGAAAGTGGCCTTGGACCTTGAGATGGCGTACATTTGAAGGGAACCTTGACCTTTAAAATGACGTTTTGACCTAAAATTGACCTTTGACCTTGACATGAACTTCACATGTGAGACGACTTTTGCCTTGCTATGATCGAACTCCCATGCACTCGGAACCACATCTACTACAGTATATAAGATATTGAAGATTTAAAACTTTAACTAGACCTCATTTGCATAATTTCAAAAGGCATGACCTCTCATTATATAGAGGCGAGACTTCGTCTGTAGAAGTATAATTGTGCCAAGTTTGGAGTTTCTGCGTATGATACTTTTGTCGGATAAATTTGCCTGTAAAGAAAGAAAGAAAGAAAGAAAGAAAGAAAGAAAGAAAGAAAGAAAGAAAGAAAGAAAAAAGGAAGGAAAGAAGAAAGAAAGTAAAAAAAGGAAGAAATAAAGAATTCGTAGAAAAACAATATGTCTGTGTTGGCACACAGACATAATGAAATGGTTGGGTTTCATGCTGTTTTCGTCTATTCCTTCTATCAACCAAAGGATAAAACTGTAAAAAAATGGTTTGGTTTGATTATTAACAATATTATCCCAAAAAGTTTGCCATATGTTTTGGATATCTTGTTTAGTTTAGGATATATAACTTTGTAAAGTTGATAAAATCCGACTTTCTCGTGTTTTTCTTTGACAAGGTAGATTTTTTTTTAACTTTGCAGAGCGATATTTCATAACCTAGATAAAAGCATAAAACCAGGCCATTTCATTATCACTGTGTTTGTTTAACAATTAGGCCGGGACAAGTGTTGATCTTTGCAGCAATCTGTAGTTCATGACCATACCAACCCAAAAATATATGCTTTAACTACCATTGCATCAACATGTAGTACCGTAGAGGGCTGTACATTTGGTTTTCTTCAAAAATGATCCTATGTATTTAGAGTCCTTAAGAACACTGCATAAATAGACCAACACATCCATGAAACTCGGTCACAACTTTGACCCACATGCTGAGAACAGCACCAACCTAGGTTGCCAGTGCACCCCTCACCAACCCACATAATGAGAACAGCACCAATCCACGTTGCCAGGGCACCCTTCGCCACCAACCCACATAATGAGAACAGCACCAATCCACGTTGCCAGGGCACCCTTCGCCACCAACCACACACTGAGAACAGCACCAATCCACGCTGCCAGCAGTGCACCCTTCGCCAACAACCCACATACTGAGAACAGCACCAGTCCAGGCTGCCAGTACACCCTTCACCACCAAGTGCCACGAGGCTTCTTGTATGCAGCATTACCTGCCAGTATCTGAGCAAATTACCATGGCAGCCCAGGATGACCAGTGACTGCATCCAGTTTTCGAAGCTAAACACGACCCTTCTGGAGACAGGCAGACAGGGCAGACAAGGCAACATCTCCTGGTGCAGTCGACTCCAGTAAAGCAGGCAGCCATTAACAAAAAACAAAAACAAAAAAAAACAAAAAACAAAAAAAAGTTTTAGACTAAATTCCTTTTTGTGGTGGTAAAATATTGGGTTGTACATCTAACATATTGACCTGTCAAGTCTCACGCATTGAGCGTAAGACCCCGCGGGGCGGGGGGGGGGGCATACTCAACATCAGGGTGGGTGTGTGCCTCAGCCATTTTTATACAATACGCTATGTTAATCCTACACCAAATGTAAAAGGGTATCCTTTCTTTACCCTGTGATGTGTTGAAAGGAGTGCTGCATTGGTGCATCCTGGTGCATTTTGGAGACCAAAATTCCAATTTTAAACTAGTTTTAGCATATTCTTACCTCCCACAAAAATTCCCCATGAATAACTTACTATATTTCTAGCCTATATCCAAGATCTGTACATTTACTTCAAAGATAAATAAGACATTCAGTTCTCTCAAATGATTGTTACCCCTATCCTAATCCAGCTGTGCACATTTTGGAGGGCTTTTCTAACCCTGGGAGTAATGAAAACAGGGCCTTTCCCGCGGCACATACCCAGTACAATCCTACATGGGAGTACCCTTCCCTCCTCCCCTCCCCCCCCCCCCCCCCCGCATAAGACTCACGCACTCTGGTGTCATGTCACGCTCTCAGGCCAGAATGTGTATTTCTCACTCATTATACATTTCTCCCTTTTCTCCCTGTTTACAACACACCTTTGCCTAGCAAATGAGTAGCTCAGTGTATATTTTGGCCACAGGTAGACTATGAATAACTTTACCCAAGGTCGCGATGAGTGTAAAAGTAAAGGCTTCAATCATTGGGCAAGCTGTCGAGCAATTTAATACTCTAAAAATGTGAGATGAAGGCTGTAAAATGCATCATTTGACATCGAAGTTTTCAAAATTTCCCGGGGGAGGGGGTGAGGTGAGGGCATGCCCCGACCTCCCCTGCCTCCCCCTGCCACCCCCCCCCCCCAACACACACACACGTTTCTGCTTCGCTCCACTTAGCGGATTCTCACTCTTTACACATCCCCAAACTTGAGAGCTCTGCACATGGGACATGTAAATAGTATGTGAAATCGCCACGATCCTGGAGCAACGAAAACTTTTGCCATGCACGGCGTCCTTGTAATCTGAAGCAGTTCTTCCGAAAATGACCGCTAGATGGCAGTAATCTTTATCTACAGACTGATGGGCCTGGACGTGATGATGTTTGTTGTGCGAGTGTGATTTTTTTCCAGCCTTTTAGGTGGTTCACCATGATATTAAAGTGATTAAAACCTTTAACTCGGGGTTTGTGCCTGTACCCTGACCGCCCGCCAGCACAACACCCTCACCTTTGGCTTCGGTGTTGTGCTGGTGGCCGGGCTGGGGTACAGGCACCAACCCCTCGTTGGCGGTATTTGATCCTTTAAATATTGGATTGCACATCTAACATAGCTGAATAAGTTGGAGAGTTGCCCATATATGCCATAAAACACTTTTCCCAGTTTCCCATCCAACAAGCGCTATGCCCTGTGTTCCACTTGTACTGGGTTAATACCCAAGGGTTATGTCTCAGCTGACACCTTGTGGTGAAAGCAAAACTGAGAACCTAGATGGGTTGAAACCTTTGAGATGGGGCCTGCACTGGGAACCTAGGCGGGCCCTCTGTGTGTCCAAACTCTGTGTTGACGGAAATTATGCATCCTCAAAATAATCCCATAACCAATGAAACCCATTCAGTAAAATTTTGACTGTCGATCATTATCTGAATATCATAAATAATGACCGTGTCTATACTAGGGGATGGATTTACTCCATGAAACTGCACCCAGGGAGGGACAATGTTCCCACTTTTTTCGCGCAAATATTTACTGCAAAACTGTTTGGCATGTGTCAAGATTACCACAGCATTTTACCAAACGTGAAAATTCGGTCATGCCATGTGTGTGTGTGTGGGCGTGCACGTGTCTGGACACTTGCTTCAGACGAACTACCCCCATATTAAGCGTTTCGTGAAAATTTTATGAAATAGAGAAAACTGTACGCAGAACATCTAGGTTATGTTCACCTCAAAGGAGGTGGTGACCCTAACAAGAAGCTGATGCAAATAATGCGCATGGTTGCCGCCATTATATACGAATAACGCATGGTTACCGGGATCATTTATACATAATGCATTGCTTTCCCTAGTATATATAAATAATGGATGGTTGTTGCTATTATGAATAGGCCTAATACATGGATGGTTCCCACTATAAGTATGAATGATGCATGGGTGGTTCCCGCACTAACTACATGCTTATTACATTAAGATGCACATTTTTCCTACAGAAAGCATCAGATGCAAATGCGCTTCGCAACACCATGAAACACATCCCATACAGTTGTTTTTGTTTACATGTGTCCTAAACCTGCAAGTGCGAATTCAACCAATCACATGTCCGAATGCCTTCTGACGCTGGACTTGTCACTGCGCAATAGCACGATACCGCTGTTCTGGGCCACGTATATGGAAGTTGTACTGTTCAATAATTCACAAAACCCTGAGTTTTGTTCACAAAACCGTGGGTTTTGCTTTTCAAAACCCTGGGTTTTGTAGCAAAACCCTGAGTTTTGCTAACAAAACCATAGGTTTTATCACAAAACCCTGGGTTTCGTTAGCGAAACCCAGGGTTTTGCTACGAAACCTTGGGTTTTGCTCAGTTATTGAATTTTTATATCATTTTGGACAAAACCCTGGGTTTTGCTACAAAACTCTGGGTTTTGTGTACAAAACAGTGGGTTTCCTGAACAAAACCCAGGGTTTTGGTATGAAACCGTGGGTTTTGTAGCAAAACTTTGGGTTTTGAGCACAAAACCCACAGTTTTAGAGCAAAACTCCGAGTTTTGATCACAAAACCCTCGGTTTTGTTATTTTTTGAACAAAATCCACAGTTTTGTTCCTAAAACCCTCGGTTTAGCCAGAAAACCGTGGGTTTTGTAACACTTTGAAATAACAGAACAAAACCGTGGGTTTTGTGAGATTGCAAAACCCACGGTTTTGTGACATCATGAATCCCAGGGTTTTGAAAAGGTGCAATACCCAGGGTTTTGTAACCAACCAATCATGACAGCTGTTACTTGGTAGGCCTTGCTAGGCTACTCAACTTAAAAATAGCGTCAAACTACAAGTGGCTCAGTTATTGTGATCAATAACATCATTATTGGTTACCACGTGCAAAGTCTATCTCTTTCCGACACGATGAGAATATAAGTTATGTATTAGTTAAAGGACGAGAGGTGTGCATCCAGTGTTCAAAATAATCCACACGCCGGCGCGAAGCCGAAGAGCCGCATGGACCATTGAATGCACAGCCTCGAGCTCTTTAATTTGCGTAAAACATTCGATCCGTTGCAAATAATTATCTGATCGCACGATATATGATAGAGCCCTGGAAATTTTTGTCGAAATAGTGTTTTCGGTCCCATTCTTCAACCATTATTGTCTGAAATGTTCAACAGTTATTGGTTGCGGTCATCTTGGCTTCGACTGGCGTGACCCAGATGTGAGGGAGTAAACAAAGCCGCGTGGTCCGACCACTATCGAATATGAACACCTTTCTTCCTGTAGCCGTACCGGCTAACGTGGCCACATGCTTAGCGTGTTAGACTGGCAGTCAAGGGATGGCTAGATCGATACCCGTCAAGTCCTTTTGAATTTTTTAATTAATTAATTTAATCGAGTAGAAATTTTGGACTTCGATATTTCTCAATGTTGAAGTTGTTGGTTCTGGTAAAATAAATACTGTGACGCCAGAAAATGTCTAACTGCCTTTTCGTTTGTTGTGTTTGTTTATCAATTGGTGGACGTGCGTGTGTACACTGAACCATTCGACAGTTTATGAAAAGGTGCCAGGCTGTCTTGGCGTTATTTCCAGTGCCTGTCAACAAAAAACTTGCACACAACTTAGTAGTGGGAACAGGTAGTTTGTATGGGGGTAGTGGCTGGCACAGGGACATGCCGTTACAGGCGGGGTTGTCACCTTTGCAGTTGCAGAGCTCCCGGGGAAGAGCTTTAGAATCTTTCACCAGAGCTGACACAGAAATAGATGCAAAATTCTGAATGGTGGGAATGAAGGTGGAGTTAAAAAATACCATGTAACAATTTAAGAATTAGTCGTGTTAAGATAATTATCACCACGATGTGATGTGGCAGTCGTTTTGTAATCAACGGTCTCATAATTACTGCAGGCAGCGGCACAACGTAGGGTGGATTTTAACGACGCGGCAGATCAGAGGCCTTATGCTGCGAAAACTTCAGCCCGTTCGCCCGGGCCGGTCGCACGGTCCGAGAAACTGAAAATCAGTCTTAATCTATTAAATTTCTTAAAATCACATACACGTTATACATCTTACATGTTTTCTCTTGTAGTACCTAAAATATGAGCTCATGAAGTGCACACAGTGATAAAATACACGAGATTTTAAGTCGCGAATCGATGGAAATTTTCCGAGATCCGCCATCTTAGCATGATATTGGTTTATAGCAAGTTCAGAAAGCAAGCCGTGTTGTGAGTGGTAGGCATATCCATATGACCAATTTGGCGGTAAAACACAAAACCGTGGGTTTTGTGACGTCACGAATCCCAGGGTTTTGCGAATTATTCAAAACCGTGGGATTTCTGACGTCAGAAAACCGTGGGTTTTGCAAATAATTGAACAAAACAACTGCAAAACCCAGGGATATCAGGACAAAACTCACGGTTTTGAAACAAAACCGTGAGTTTTGTGAAAAGATTGGATAACAAAGCAAAACCCTGGGTTTTGTTACAAAACCCAGAGTTTTGTGTGCAAATCCCTGGGTTTTGTGGCAAAACCTTGGGTTTTCCAAGCAAAACCCACGGTTTGGTCTACAAAACCCTGAGTTTTGTGATAAAACCCAGGGTTTTGTGTCTATTATTGAACAAAAATTTAAAATTCTGATATTTGCTCTGTTATCCTGGGTAGTGTACAAAACCCAGGGTTTTGTGACAAAACCCTGGGATTTGCAAGCAAAACTCAGGGTATTCTTACAAAACTCACGGTTTTAAGTACAAAACCCTGGGTTTTGTACCAAAACTCTGGGTTTTGCTTACAAAACCCAAGGTTTTGGTACAAAACCCAGGGTTTTGTATTACAAAACCGTGGGTTTTGTACACAAAACTCAGGGTTTTGTGAATTATTGAACAGTACAACTTCCATACACGTAAGCTTACCGCCCTGGTGTGCATATGGCACACGAACCAAAACAAACAGAAACACGCTTTCACAACTCAGCATGCCATTTCGTATATGCATCCGCGCCAAGTGCTGAAGCGCGAAATTCATGTAAAAGGCATTTATTTGATCAAACATACTTGTTGCGTTTGGTTTTTACCACTAATACAATTGAAAGCACATAGTACCACAAACATATTTGTCTGTTTGTGTCTCTCTGACTTGTTGTTAGGTAGAGATTAAGCACTGCCCATATCTATTTCTGGGATCAACATGTGAAAGCATGTGGACATCCAGTTTCTCGTAATTCTCGGCATTACAATGCTTAAGATCAAAATCATATATTAATCGTGCATGTAAATGTATAAAAACGTTATTCGAACTATTCCACACAATGGTAGTGTATATATAACATCAAGATTAGCTTTGCAAACTTGAGAAAAACTGTTCCAGGCGATTGTATAACACATGTAGCAAAATCATCTTTACAAGCGTCCATGTCAGCAGACTATAAAAACGTCATGTCCGTCAGTCTGATGTCTGATTTTTGCTGTGCTTTCATATAGGACTGGGGAAATGGCAGTTACAACGGGGTGCAAACGGTTTTCACCGGCGAGACAGACGTAGAAAAATTCAATGTTATCGACAGATGGAATGGACTGACGTAGGTATCCAACCGTGGACTTGCTGACACCAGGTCCATAATTCTGATTGCCAAGCAGTTCAAAATAGAAGTTGTGTAATTCTGATTTTCTAGTACTTGGGCCTTAAAATTTACAAAGGTACACAATCGTTCCCTTATTTTAATTTCAAATGCATAGTATCAATACGAAAATATTTAAAATAAAATTTTAAAAAATGAAACCGCACAAGAGAAATGCGAGCGTTGTTTACGTGGTGTTGTTATGGAAAGCGGTTAAGTTAAAACTTCTAAAATGAAAGTAATTCGTATTTGGAGCATGATACTGAGATACCGATGATACATCACATAATTTGTGACCACAAAAAATACTCATTACTACAAGCAATACCAATTAATCAGCAGTAGATTGTAAGCGAATTGCCGCCTGGTTAATTTAAGGCTGTAATACACATTGAGCAAATTGGCATGTGGTAGCATTTCTGTGCATCGACGGTGTCATGAGTGTTTGGCATGTGGGTAGCATTTCTGTGCATCGACGATGTCATCAGTGATAAGTGTAGTATGTCTCGGTCATAATGATTGTTTTATGTTTGCTCTATTACATCAGACACCTGAATACCTGGGGCACCAAATACGCTAATATGATCAACGGAACAGGCCAGTACAAATTTGAACGCTTTTCCCGAAAGATATCGCATATTTTATCCCCCCCCCCCAACATTGCGCTTTCATAGAAAGTATTGAATAAAAGTATAAGAGGAAGGCCTGTCCCAGAGTAAAGCATGTTATGGATCCCCCAGATCGACCACTTGTCGTGACTGGAGATCAAAGCACACTGGTAAAGCCTGCTGACTCAACCCTTTAACAATTGGGCTAAGGGGAAATAAAAAACTTTGCCTAATGATGATGATGATGATGATGATGATGATGATAACACCAATAATAATACGTCTGTAAATGAACTTAGTTTTTCGTTTATAAACGGTTTCCGAGGTTTTAATTTCATGTTTTTGATATGGTTCCTTTCAAACATGTGTTAAAATACTTGTTCATTATGTTTTATTTTCCCGATTTTGTGTCAGCGAAATAAGCCAAAATAAATATTTAGCGAAATAAAGCGAATTTACAGGATAGTGATATCCTTAGCAATGAAGATAATGATTATCATAACAAAGTATGATGATGAAGGTGACGACGGTGGTGGTGGCGATGATGATGATGATGATGATGATGATGATGATGATGATGATGATGATGATGATGATGATGATGATGATGATGATATGGCAACAAGCATACATGTGTGGCAAATTCGACAACTTTATGACAAGTTTGACGCAGAAATAGGAAAAATATAAAGCCTTGAATCAAAGAATCTGCAGCTGTTATAGATTCCTGATTTATGAGACTTGAAATTTATTTTTTTCATGGCCGGTTCAAGTGTTTATTAAGCATACACTGGTAGGATCTATGCAGGTTGTCCGTTAAAACATTTAAGATGGCGCCTTAATGTCGTCAATTGGCGACACCTGGTAAACAGTTTCTTGGCGTTCCACATCTGCTTGCAGTGATCAGCTGTACTTTCGTGCATGAATTGTATTTTGGATGAACATCCGTGGGCAAATACTAATTCACTATTTTGGCTTCGTTGTGTACTTTTTGTTTTTGTTTGTTTGTGTTCTTTTTCTTTTTTTTTCTTCTTTTGTTTATTTGCTTACTGCTCATATAATAAACATGAGCTTGGGTACCAACTTTCACTATCAGTTACTCTCAGAGTAAAGAGGGTAGGCTATCCTTGCTGAGAGCAATAAATCATATAATTAGTATGGACGCATGCAATCAGCGTGCACATTTTCGTATAATATTGTTGTGGATGGGGTACCTGACATTGAAATAAACCTAAGCCTTTTCACTTTTTCAGATGGGAACATGTATCATCCACATTTACGGAAGACAGAAAAACTTTATGCATTTGCTACGCAAATATGTCGGTATGTAAACATACAGAATGACAATTCTGACCCGAAAGGTTGGCTATCATCAGCCAGACAATCTTAAAAGCAAAAAAACAAAAAAAAAACAAAAAACAAAAAAACAAAAAAAAGCAAAAAAACAAAACAAAACAAAAACAAAACAAAACAAAACAAAACAAAAAAAAAAAACCAAAAAAAAAAAAAAAACAAACAAACAAACAAACAAAAAAACAAAAAACAAAAAGAAAGACCAAAATATGTTCGTTTAAACACATTGCACTTTATTATCACTTTGATTCAACTTCCGCATTGTGTGTATATGGTTGGCTCAACTTGTGTGCTGTTGAAAGAAACAATCCTCGTTTCATAATTCTATCTAAAAATAATATAAGTTTACTCTTCAGTCCCACTCTGAATCAGAATAAAGAGTCCTCGTAAAAAGACATTTCGTCCAAGTACCCGGATTTCCGTAGCTGCAGACACTATATTTTATTTTAGTTTAGTTTATTTTATTTGTCCTTATTTATACTGGGTAGCCTGATCAGTACCAAGGCACTGTTTTCCCTCAGGCCCCAGTGTTACAAAACAAATAAAACAGGTATACATACATAAAAACATACATGTAAAAGGCATAATTAAAACATGGAATATATACAGTAAAAGATCAGGCAAGTCCATAGGTAAAATATCACAGAATTAAGAGGCATATTTGTGGTAATGGCGTTTAAAACAGTCAATGTTCATTTCTCTGAGCACTAGTGGTAATTTGTTCCATTGGGAAGCCCCAGAAGAAGAAAAGGTTCTCTTGCCATAGTCAGTCTTTGGGGCCGTAAGTCTTACATTTCCGTGAGTGCTGCCTCTTGTAAGATATGTATGACTATCCTGAACTTTATCAAACATTGTGCACAGATATGGTGGGCTACATTTTCCGATACTTTTGAGCACCAGAACTGATTTGTGGAATTGACATCTGTACTCCAAGGTTCTACATTTTAATTGGCAGTGCATGCTAGTAACACTGGTACGTTTATCAGCCCCCAGAATAATCCTGGCTGCTCTGTTTTTGGAGTATTTGGATTCTGGATTTTACTGTTTGAGCACAATTCCCCCAGATGATATCCCAGTAATCCATTTGAGATAATACTTAAGTTTTATATAGAGTATTCAACGTTTCTGGTCTTAAGAACTTTTTTAGACGTCCGAGTAAGGCAATTCGTTTGGACACTTTGGATGCAAGATAATCCACGTGAGTTTTCCAGTTCAAATTAGTGTCCAGATATACACCCAAATATTTGAAAACATTGACTATTTCCAAGGAAATGTCACTGATGGTGATATCCAATATGACATCACGAGTTTTATGTGGTGAACCAATTACCATTGCTTTAGTTTTATTTACATTCAAAGTAAGTTTATTCTCATTCAACCACATAGCAATACTTTCTAAGTCTTCATCCAGTGCCAATTGAATTTCATTAATATCCTTGCTGCTGTAGAACAGAGCGGTGTTATCTGCGTACAACACTATTTTGCATTTGTTGACGGCAGAGCAGATATCATTGATATAAAATACAAAAAGCAATGGACCTAGGATGGATCCCTGAGGGACCCCGCAGGGTATATCTTCAAGGCTTGAGGAATGACCATTAACACAAGTATATTGTTTGCGGTCTTCCAAGTAACATTTAAACCATTTCTGTTCCTTGTTCACAACACCTATCCTCTGCAACTTGGACAGGAGCCTGTCGTGGGGCACCGTGTCAAAGGCCTTTTTTAGATCCAGAAACACGGCTCCAGTTGCAAAGCCCCTGTCCATGTTCCAAAGAAGGTAATCAGTAACATCCAACAGAGCAGTCATAGTTGAGTGTCTCTCTCTAAAACCGGATTGTTGCGGGCAAAGGAGCTGAAGCTCTTTGAGATATGTACATAACTGCTCATGAATCCCCCTCTCAAATATTTTCATAACTACAGGAATGATAGATATTGGTCTATAATTGTTTATGTCCGTTCTGTCTCCATCCTTAAATATTGCAGTGACTCGAGCTTGTTTCCAAAACATTAGGTATGGTTCCTGTGTCCAGTGAAATATTAAATATGTTGGTCAGAGGATCTGCTACAAGGATGGCGGCGGAACGGAGCAGTCTGGCACCAATGCCATCGATTCCAGTAGATTTAGCGATAGATAATTTCTGCAGTTTGGCCAGGGTAAACTCAGGTGTTATGTTGTGGAAAGACAACTTTGACTCATAGTTTGGGTTATATGATAGTTCACCGTTGTCAGAATTGTTTTGGAATTTTGACGCCAACTTTGCACCAATAGTTGTAAAAAGCTCATTGAGACTAGTGGCAATTTGTTTAGGTTCGGAAAAGGCGACACCATCTACTGTTAAGGTAGTAATATTGTCCTGAGTTTTTCTTGGTAGTGCAGATTTAAGGACTTTCCACAGTCGTTTTGAATCATGCTTATATTCATGCACAGATTTATCATAGTAGTCCTTTTTAAGTTGCTTTCTGAGGTTGTTGCATATGTTTCTGAGTCTTTTTGCTCGATTCCAGTCCTCAATTTGGTTACTTATGTGAGCTTTATTGTACCAATGGTCTCTCTCATGTGTGAGAGATACATAGTCCTCAGTTAACCATTCAGGGTATTTGTTACGGACTCGCATTTTTATCTTAGGTGCATGAAGGTCACAAATTGGAAGAAAAAGGCCAGTAAATATATCCCAGGCTTGGTCAGCATCGTTAGCAGCTTCTATGCTACTCCATGGAATAAGTGACACATCACGTAGGAAAGCCTGTTCATCAAATCTGTATGTGTGTGCTTCGATGGTCCTAGTATCACCTTTAGGCTTTTTCCCCTTTCTAACAGCATGAATAAGGCAGTGGTCGCTGATACCACAAGGTAGAACTCCGGAAGATGATACTTTATTGGAATTCGACAATAGTAGGTCAATAAGGGTACTACTGCCATTTTCAGAAACACGGGTGGGCAAGTCAATCAGTTGTGCAAGTCCGTGCTGCTGACATATCTGTTTAACTGCCTTTGTTTTTGGTCCAGTAGTTTTCATGTCAGTGTTAAAGTCACCAAGAAGAAAAACTTCTTGGGAAAAGTTATGAGCATCATGCAATAGGTCATCCAAGTGGTCAAAGTATTCAGCGGTGGCACTTGGAGGCCTGTAGATCGATCCAATAAGGATTGGACGAGTATCAGGTAATGAGAGTTGAACCCAAACAGACTCAATACCAGGTCTGTCCAT
This sequence comes from Hermodice carunculata, assembly GCA_964020975.1. NCBI lineage: Eukaryota > Metazoa > Annelida > Polychaeta > Eunicida > Amphinomidae > Hermodice > Hermodice carunculata. The sequence continues at coordinate 58,152,496 of OZ026619.1, forward strand.
TTCAGGAACATTTACAAAGTTGTAGCAGTCAGACACGTAGCATGCAACCCCTCCACCATTACGATTTCTGTCCTTTCGATATAACGTACATCCATGGATGCCGGCTTCATTGTCCTCTATGCTCTCATCTAGCCATGTTTCTGACAGAGTTAATACATCTAGACCAAGCTCTTTGATTAAAATCATGACATCCTGTAAACAGGAAGGTAGCATTCGAACATTTAGGTGTGTGATTTTAATGCCCTTGATATCTTTTATTTCTGATAGCAATTCTGTGTAAGTATTTGAAGCAGTTGAATTTTCCAGCACACTCTTTTCATGTCCCATTTAATTTTGTTCAGGGTTAAAGAAAGAATCTGTAAACACAAAGGGCTGTGTGGTATCATCAATACTGGATTCAAAGAAGGAGTCTCTGAACTGGGGGTTAATGAGAATGCTTCTGGTTAACAGCTTTCGTAGAACCCTTTGTGTCTATTGCGAATGCGCGAAAAGCTAACTTAGGAAGACTGTTGATTCAGTCTCTAACCTGACACTGAAAGGATCAGAAATATTGTTGTTTGAATGAGGCTTGGTGTAATTATATGCACATAAACAATATCGCAAGTCTTCAAGGCAAAACAATAAAACTATAAAAAAGAAAATTTGCTTCTAACCAAATCTGTCTATGTGCCTCCAAAACTTGCATAGATGTAAATACTACAGGTTTTGTCTGTGGTTTGTTGGATGCACCTTCACCACAAACCTATAAGTTGCATTCGGAATGGCGCCTCTGCTTATGATGTCTTTGAAGATATTCAACATTTAAACTTTGCAAGTGCCCCTACTAAGCATAAATTAAAATTCTACTTTTGTTTGGGGTTCACTAGATGCGCCTATGGCACAAACCCGTGGATTGAAGTTTGAAATGACAGCTGTACCTATAATAGTTCTGCAGATATTCAACGTTTAAATTTCATAAGTGCCCATTATTAGCATAAATCAAAATTCTACTACTGTTGTTTGTGGTTTATTGGATGCGCCCACAACACAAACCTATCAATTATTAAAGTTGTATGAGCACCTCTACCTTTTATTATTTTGAAGATTGTCAACATTTAAACTTTCCAAGTGTCCATAATTTACAAAAATTAAAATTCTACAACTTTTGTCTGTGGTTCATTGGATGCGCCTGCAACACAAACCTTTGAATTGAAGTTGTAATGACACCTCTACCTATAATACTTTAGAATATATTTAAGATTTTAATTTTCAAATCACCCTATTTCTTTTTTCAGAACTGACATTCCTCTTTGCGAAAGGACCAAACTTTATGTATGGAGCTATAATCATGCCAAGTTTTGAGATTCTGCGTGTAAAAGTCTTCAAATAAAATGTTGGAAATGGAGCTTTTAAAAGTTTGATTCCAACTATAGTGTTGAAAACTATGAGATTACAATACCTAGGCGCATGGCTTCACTAGTCTAGTAGGGCTTCGTTCCTGCCAAATTTAGAAGAGTTTCTGTGTCCACCAGACTCTGTATCTGCAAAACTACCCAGACAAAAGAACGAAAGAAATAAAGAAGGAAGGAAATAAATAAATAAATAAATAAATAAAGAAAGAAAGAAAGAAAGAAAGAAAGAAAGAGAGAGAGAGAGAGAGAGAGAGAGAGAGAGAGAGAGAGAGAGAGAGAGAGAGAGAGAGAGAGAGAAAGAAAGAAAGAAAGAAAGAAAGAAAGAAAGAAAGAAAGAAAGAAAGAAAGAAAGAAAGAAAGAAAGAAAGAAAGAAAGAAAGAAAGAAAGAAACAAACAAACAAACAAACAAACAAAGAAAAGAGAGATTCTGTATCTGAAAAACCATCCGGACAAGAGAGAGAGAGAGAGAGAGAGAGAGAGAGAGAGAGAGAGAGAGATGAAGAAAGAAAAAAGGAAGAAAGTCTGGATACTCATCACAATTCATATTATTAAAAAAAATCTGAAAAAAGCAGGTTGGTTTTTTTGAACAATAGTTGTTTTCACAGATTTAACACTTATTGAGATTCGTTCTAAACAATAATTGATTGATTTTTAAACAATCTGTCATGGAGTATACACTTATAACATTCCCTCCATCTTGCTCGCTCTTAAAGAGGCTGTAGGTTTATGTCAATATCTTTCAAGGCATACCCGGTATTAGTTAACATTAGAACAGGTCGGGAAATAACTTACTTTCTGATATTTTGGAGATAAAGCAATCGACTCGTAACTTTCATTTGATCCGCAGCCTTTTGGTGTTGAATTTTTAACCAATGAGGAAGTTGATTTTTTGAGATTGCGAAAACAGAGGTTGTTAAAATTGGAATAACAGGAATAACATGTTTTCTAAAATGGAGGACTGCATGATCTAACGCTTAAAATAAACTTAATTTGCATGACCAAAGGAAGCAATAATGGTGTATTGCCCACTAAGCATGTATATATATATATATATATATATATATATATATATATATATATATATATATATATATATATATATATATATATATATATATATACAAACATATGTGTGTATGTATGTTCCTTGTGTTTATTTTATATTGATTCTCATCATTTTAGGTCCGTATATTCCACCTTCGAGAAGGAAGTTAAAATGAATGGCATAACATTATATAAATTTTCCCAACCGAAAAGTTTGTACGAAAATGCCACAGTCAACCCTGACAACATAGGATATTGTACTCCAGACTGCCTTGGAACTGGGGTATTCAATATCAGTGCTTGTAAACTAGGTAAGTTAAAGCTTTATTTAACATTCAGTGTGGGTATGACCACGGTATCTAATGTTGAATTTTAGTCTTTCAGCTTCTGCCTTGCCTGTGACGTTTTGCACTCCGGCGTAGCGCCTTCGTTGCGCCTGTGCACGACGACCATTCTTTTCGCTTTACCAATCAAATGCCACAGTTTCCTTGTCTGCACGAAGAGTGTTTAACCTGTGAGCCTCTTTTGGCAAAGTACAGATCGCAATTATGCTGATCTGGATTTTTTTCATTTGGTAATCCAAATACAAAAAAGCATCGTTTCTGACACTGTTGGAGTATTCTTTGTGGTCTCTGCGAGGTCTTTATCAAATATGGACTCGATGCAAGTTTTTCGACGCTTTCAATTTCACACTAGAGCCCGATGTTTCTCTATTTTTATATGCAGTTTCTTGTTAATGTTACATGTTTTGTAACCTTCTTTATGTTTGGGCTACTGAGTATGTGCATTTACAAATGCGATTGATTGTAAAATCTATTACAAAGATGACAGACCACTACATATCTGTATCATAGTGTGTTCTACTCAAATTTATTTGCGCACTAGTACAAACCCGGGAGTACAACTTACACAAGAACCAAGATTAGGAGATATGCAGATTAAGTTCCCGCCCAAACTGCATACTTGATTGCCTAGTCTCGCGTCGTGAAATATGGCGAGATACGGGTCGGTACTTGTGAGGACAAGCGGGATATTACTAATATTTTGGAAATACAGCATATTTATTAAAGGCACATGAATTTTTTCTTATAGATGGCTCGGGAAGTACTAGCAGAATACCAGTTTGGCTCTTGTGAATTCAAAGTTCCCAAAAAAGGCTAATTTTGTGAGAAATGAGCATATGGCCTGTGTGTGACAGTGATGCGACCCGCACGACCCCCGTGATCGCCAGGCGTCAAACCCGTGCTTTGTGGCGGGAAATTAATGTGCATACTGCGTATTTATTTACTACTGCGTATATCGTTATATGCGTCAGTACATTGGTATGGGTTAATTTCTACACCACGATGCAATACCTCCTTGCATTTTCTTTCACGAAGTCCATAAATATAGTGTCCATTATGTCTAAAATGATAGACATGGCCTACCTGCTGCTTCATATGTTAAAACACTTGTTACAAGTGGTGCTGCATGTGTATTATAAACTTAAAGTTACATTTTCTAGTTCGTGCTCTACTAACATGATCATGATTAATGTGGTGACTACAGACATTTTTCACCTCATTATTTTTTTTCACATTTAGAATGAAGCGTTGTATGTGTTTATTGGTGATTCTTCCACATTATGCTATATACACTATCAGGTACTGAATTTCATTGCTAGTATACCCACCTTTAATCTCGAGAGAACACATGCCTTGACGTGCATGAAGCACTGGGGGTATTTTGTAAACTTCATAAGCCCGTGCTGCATACTTGGCTTGTACTCGTGCCACATCAGTTTTACTTTTTCCGGTTCAAGATAGTTGCAGTATTCGCTAATTTTCTACACAGATTGACCATTGATATTGTATGCATCTCTCGGAATTGTGTGCTATAAACTTTGTCGCTAGTTGATTTTTTACTTCATTATAGAATTGTGTTGATATACTCCATCTTTAATCATTACACGGTTTTTAATATCTACATATATACTTTAAAATATTCTGTATAGGTGCTGGCTATTTTTGTATTGTGTCATTCATTGTTATAGCGGTGCAAAGTTGTCAACGCTTAACGATTTATTGTCAGAGCTGCCTGAGCACTGGGCCAAGTCTCATGTATGTATCTGCTTACGCTAAATTAATAATGTACTTCTATTTTATGTTAACTTACCATCTTTGCTGTAACCCATTGTGGCTCAAATACGTTTTTATTATGAGTACCTTTTGCACCATACTTTACACTGCTTGCCGGCTATTTTATAAACCTTGGCGTGGGGCTATTTATTTCTCAACAATACTTTGTCGTTTGACGTCAAGACCTGGAAAGTCCTGTACTGAGATCGGATTGTTATGGGCAGTCATCTACAAGCCTCTTGACTGGCCTGTATCATTTTTCTACAGTACCTGGCAAAAAACTCGACCACTTTTGTGGACTAGAGAGCCTGCCCGCATGACAAGTAATGCATCCCGCTGTCTTGATCAGTTTATTTCAAACATTCCCAACTTTTTTTGTAAACCTTGTGTCGTGCCAATGATTGCGAACTGCGATCACAGTGTCGTGTCTGCTTGTATTTTGTTTCGAAGGAAGTATAACATTTGTTACAGAAGTTTGAATCTTCGTGTAAGAGATTTATTTATCTGACGACGTAGTGCCTTTAGGCCCACCATCTACTATCTTAATACAAATGATTGACTGCACAGATGAATACACTATACTTAATTGCATATAAGACCCTATGTATGCATACCATCGGGCGAAAAGTAATAATAATGGTCCGCGTAGCGCTGAGTTATGGGCTCGTATAATCAGCTTCGCAATCAGTACCTGGAGCATCTCCGTTTAGCTGAAGAGCGTCATAATACCAAATTAAGTAACTCTCTTAAAACTTCCAAAAGGAAAAATAAAGCATGGTGGAGGACAATTAAATGTGTTCTGAATAAAGACCAGCTTCATGCTCACTGATATGGCTGGGAAACGTATATCTGACAGCGCATCTAAAGCCGAACAATGTAATGATTTCTTCTTAAGTCAAAGTAATGCAGATACATCAGCAGTTGAAATCCCAGCACCCCCTGACAATCCTATTTACATGTACATTTTAGGCAATCTGAGTATTCTTGATCACGAAGTTCTTGACATTCTAAAAAGCCTCGATACTTCCAAATCAACTGGTCCTGACGGCGTAAGCAATAGACTTCTGAAAGAAGCCGCTCCCCATATTTATAAACCCCTCACGAAATTATTAAACCCATCCTTTAACCAAAGTCATTTTCCTTCTTTCTGGAAAGAGGCGCACGTCACACCCCTGCATAAAAAGGGCGATGCCAACCTGTGCAACAGTTACCGTCCTGTATCTCTTTTAAGCTATACAGGGAAAGTAATGGAAAGACTAGTGTTTAAACATACATTCAACTTTTTTCGGGACAATATGGTTATCTCTGCAAACCAGTCTGGTTTTATGGGAGGTGAATCTACAGTCAACCACCTACTTTGTTTATATCACGAACCGTGCATAGCTATTGAAGAAAAAGAAGTAAGAATTGTCTCTCTCGATGTAAGCAAAGCTTTCGACAAATTTGGCAAAGAGGTCTCAAACATAAATTAGAAAAAACGGTATCATTGACAACCTGTTGGACTGGTTCGGCGACTATCTTAATAATCGCAGGCAACGCGTACTTCTTAATGGACAGTCTTCCAAAAGGGGCACTACCGCGGTCGGTGTGCTTCAAGGGTCTGTACTAGGTCCCCCTTTATTTCTAATTTACATCAATGATTAATTGATGTGGTAAATTCCAAAGTCAAACTATTGAACGGTAAAAGGAGTGCATTGTCTGCTTTAATGCACTTAAGACCGATACCATGCCTATTTCGCTGAAGAAAAACACCCCTGATCACCTTCCTCTTATTTTTTAAGGCCACCAATTGGAGAATGTTCCCGAACATAAACACTTAGGGCTTACGTTAAGGCTAGACCTTAAATGGAGTTCTCACATCAAACAAATTGCATTCAAGGCATCCAAACAGTTAAACATAATGAAATCTATTGAGTGCCGTCTTGATCGTGAAATCTTGGAAAAAATTTACAAATCTTTCCTCCATCCTATTATGGAGTATGGTGGCGCAGCCTGGGACGGCTGCATCCAATCTGATGAAGATCTTCTTGAAGACATTCAGCTGACTGCATCCCGAATTGTGACAGGTGCTATGAAAACTACCCCAAAGACTAAACTGTACCAAGAAACTGGCTAAGGGGCCACCGTCAAAGCGAAGGGAAGATCTAAATGCATAACAATGTATAAAATAATACACAAACTTACTCCTAGTTAAAATGTGGGTATGAACACACACTTTTCTGTTCTTTCTTTCTTACTTTCTTTTCTTTCTTTCTTTCTTTCTTTCTTTCTTTCTTTCTTTCTTTCTTTCTTTCTTTCTTTCTTTCTTTCTTTCTTTCTTTCCCAGCAAATTAGTCCGACACTTTTCTCTGACACTTTTATACATACAAACTCCAAACTTTTTGACAAATCATTCTTTCCATCTGCTATTACTTTATGGAATTTACTCCGGTTAAATACTAGAAACTTACCGACCTTGTCAGAATTAAAACAGAGAATTTCGAATACGGAAAGATGTTCTGTTGCATATCCAGAACTTTTAAATATTGGTAAGAGATACTTGTTTATTTTGCATTACCGTCTGCGTATGGGCTGCAGTCAGCTGAACGAACATTTGAGTAAGAATAAGATAGGCGTTATTGAATCTGCAAGCTGCGCATGCGGCGCCACCACCGAAAGCGTTTGGCACTATTTCCTAACCTGTCCACGATATGTCATTGTCCGCGATATCCTCCACACTTCTATCAGTCCGGAAGCACCGTTTTCCATTAGTACTGTTTTGTATGGTCATGATAAATGTTCCTGACAGGAAAACATCCTAATCTTTTTATCACTTCATGATTATGTTGAAAAAACTAAACGCTTTCAAGGTGAAACAATAGCTGAGTACACAGTGTTGGGTTATCGCATCCTGGCCCCTCTATCTGTGCTCTGTTTAGTGGTGTCTTCCTTCTACTTGTCTCCTCCATGCGCCCCTCGCTGAGTCCCCGGAAGGGACGAAGGACGTAAATTTGGAATGTACGTGCCGTATGTCCTGTGCTCTTGTCTCTTCTTCCTAATGGCTTTCTTCGGAACAAAATATGTTTGAACCAAATATGCTTTTTTGACAACAAAAAACGTGTAATGTGCAGTTATTGGGCCTGCTTAATGTAACGCATTCATGAAGTTGTAAATATGTTGGGTTAAACATTTTTACGAAAACAATTGGCCAACAGGCACAATGCCAATACGAAGACCTATTGTACATGAATGACAATACAACAAAAAGTGTATAACATCTAGATATTAAATAGAGAACGCACAGGACATAAAAATATGATGGGAAAGAGGGAGAGGATAGGTAAATTGGTGGGCGTTAATGCCTTAAATACATGGACATATAATTGGAGGGTTGAACACATGGATTTGTGTTGTTTTATGTTTGTTCTTGTATTTTGTTATTCTTGTTTGTGTATTTGCAAAATGGCGCATGTTTGATGTTGCAATGCAGTCTAAAGTTCAAGAGAGAGCCATTTATATCGTTAGCACCAGCAAGAACATTAAATTATTCGCATGAACAGTCTTCCATAATATTTAACATAGCTTTTTGCTCCTAAAAATGTTTATTTTTCGGAAGGGAAATATTTCAATACTGTGTGCATTTATAGTTCCATATCACGCTTACTGACCAACTAAGATCGAAATTTAGTAAGTTTACCTTCTCCAATTTATCTACAAATCACGATTTGTTCATTTTATCACATTACATTAAGACTGGATCGGATGAATGCCAGATTTTAGGCACTGCTAGCCTAGAAAATATCGCTGCAAACTTGCAACGTATTAAAATACTGTTGGCAGCAACATGAAGTTCGGATGACAATAAATGGAACAATATTTGTAATTGTCCAAACAAGTTACGATGGATTATTTTTTCCCACTGTTCACTGCGGTCTACCAGGACCACAAAAAGGGCATAGTTCAAAGACTTCAAATTTGGCTGGAATACACTTGATAATCAAGTCCAGCGCAGCAAGCTCTCTCTGCTGTGAGTCGCCGTGCGTTACGGTCTTCTCGCTTGACCAAGCTCCTGTAGTAATCCGCATCCGCCCCTAGAGGCAGAGGAGCCATGGGAAGGCTATGGTTTATCTTTACATTCAAATGTCTCAAAGCAAAATCCCTGCTTTAAGTTTAGTTTCATACCATTTTGTACAAAACTAAAGCATCCAATCATTACCATTCTAAACTGTTCAATCTCCATGATTTTTTTTTTGAACATGTCGATCTGTGGAAAGGGGTGTCTGTGGCTGTGATACTGGTTTTGCCAATGGCTCTCCCCAGTATGAATGTACAGCTAAAACGCCCCACCAAAATATCTCATCAACGTCATCACCATCAGAACTTCTCTCATCTGTATCTAATACAGAAAACTCGTGTGAGCACGAAAGATCAAACTCATCGGCACTGTCCCTCGAGCCATTAGCATCTCCCCTGACAAGTTTACAGGCTGCTTAGCTTGCTGGAGTTGAAAAAGTTCCCCAGATTACGTCAGGGCTGCTTTCACAAAAAGGGCCGACCTTTCCCAGCTTCCGGCTGAGAGGGCGCAAACATTTCAAAACTAAATAAAACTGTATTATCACTGAAAAAGTTGTTGAAATTAATCACATAAAGTAATAAAAATCCATATGGGTCAGAGTCATTCAATTATTGAATGCGTCATTCAGTAGGCCCTATTTAAATGTACACTTTTTCCCGCCATGACAATTAGCTAATATAGGTCTTGATCTGTTCATACCGGTGCGCCCTCACGTGAGCAACTTTATATGGGTACATAGCAGTAATAGAAAAATCTGAACAATTAATTCACAGCAATTTTCTTTTCATTATTTGTTAATTCAAGGAGTTATAATTGGTTAGTTTTCTGTTTGTTTATGTTACTAGGAGCACCGGTGATCATATCTCATCCACACTTTTACATGGGAGACCAGAAATACGTGGATGCCATAGGTGGGATGCGTCCTCAAAAACATCTTCATGAGTCCTACGCCAGCCTGGAACCTGTACGTGTACGCCCATGCAGTAGGGCATTGACTTGTATTGATTTTGACTACCCTGGTACCCGACTGCCGCGTAATTCATTCCCCAGGTACCCGCGACGGGTACCCGAATCATAACAGCAAGCAAGCCAACAAACTTACATGCACAGAGATACGCGCAATCATCAGCCATTCAACTAACCCCAATTTAAGATCGTGTCAAAGCATAAACTTATTGGACAGTGGGCAACTTGAGCTAGAAAAATTGGCATTCATTTGACATAAACTTTATTGCACAATGGGTACCTGATCTGGAAATATTATTTGAGACTTGTCAGTAGTTTCCCCGAATGCGTCCTTTTCGCTGTTACATGTATATCTATATATTTATGTTTTTTTTCTGCGATTGAAATGTAGGAATATTAGCATTTCTGCCATATCTGGTTGCATGGAACTCCAGTTACTTGTAAGGGTGTTACCAGCGTCTGAGAAAAGTCTCTCGCAAGGGACGCTGGTAGCGCGAATAGACAAAATCTTCCTGGCCAGTGGTACCAATGAAGGGAGGTCTTTTTCGTGCTCTCGCCACCATTCCAACGGGTCACTGTTTAGATCAGGTACCGGCCCAGCTAAATGCTTGCTAACGATTTGACCGGCGTCAAAATTTTTTGTCCCTGTGTGTTGTTATAAGCAACAACTGTCGGGCCAAACAAAATGTTTGTCACAGAGGATGTGTCTCTGTAATCCGCCTCTGTTAAGCAACGCTTTTTAGGGGATGGTTTTGCATTGTCTGGCGACTCTTTTTACGCCTTTTTACGGGTACTCGACAATACTACCCGGGTACCCGACGGGTACCCAGATACCCGATCAATGCCCTACCATGCATCACATCGCTGGGAAACTATCCAATCAACACACTTTACGCAATAGAGCTCCAGATTGATACGCTTCCCCCGCCCCCATTCTTGTGAGGTAGAACAGGAAAACAGTGGAATTTGAGTCTTTCCCACCAAACCACAACATTTGTTGCATTTTTTTCCACAAAAAATATCTACTGAATGTCTGAAATGTTAATTAGTTTGTTTATATTCCTTTCCCGGTTAGGGTACCAAAGAATAATTCAAGAACTTTCCTTGGTGCGGATTTCGAGCGTTTGACGCATTACACCCAGCCGTGGCCAAGGAAAGCTGAAGATCTGGATATATCCAGATGGGCATCACCCACAACTCTCAATCCAGATGTGTTGTATTTGAAAAAAAAATCGAAGTGAAAACATTAAAGCACACACTATACGTCCCCGGGGGCAAATTGAATGGGGAAGTTACCAGATGAAATCGGTTTTGGTCAAATGATATCCCTTTTCATTGGGTCTTGCACTTCCCGTTAAGTATGCTGGGTTGAAAATGACAATAAAATAGAAGGTTCATGGAGTTTGTTTTACATTTCTGGTGCAGGGTGTCCATTGTTGCAGCACTTGTTAGGATTTCCCTTGGTTTGTACAGGTGGTCTAGCTGCAACTGTTTATTTTACAATCACTGGGACTGAATATGCTGCCCCAGTTTGTTTCTACTTCAGTTGTACACTGGCAGGTGGTTTAACTAGGATAAGCTATCCAGCTAGAACGGGTACATATTGCTTCAGGGGTAATTCAAATTGTTCTTATGTGAAGTTGTACTATACCAATTTAATAATTATGTTATTCCAGGTGGTTGAACTAAGATAAAATGAGGAGTAGGTGTCATCATGGAGTTTGTTTTACATTTGTGGCGCAGGATGTTCATTGTTGCAGTCCTTGTTAGGATTTCCCTTAGTTTGTACAGGTGATCTAGCTGCAACTGTTTATTTTACAATCACTGGGACTGAATATAATGCTCCAGTTTATTTCCACTTCAGTTATACACTGACAGGTGGTTTGACTAGGATAAGCTATCCAGCTAGAAAGGGGACATACTGGTTCAGGCTTAAGTCAAATTGTTCTGATCTGAACCTGTACTATACAAATTTAGTAATTATGTTTTGTTTGAGAGGTATTCTTCTTTCATAATAAAGCTCTGCATTTATAAGCAAAACCTCACGTATTTAGCTAATTCATCATTCATATTATTCATATTTATTCATTATTATGTGGGTTGTCTTTGCTGAATATTTAGCTTAGACAAGGAGCCGCTACTGAGAGAGGCATGTACGGGTATAGACTCCGAAACGTGTTCTGAGTAGTTATCCGCTGAAGACCCTTTAATTTATTTGGGCTAATACAGCCTATGTCAAAATTCTACAGAGGAACGTGTACAATATGGACAGTAGTACTTCCATATGTGTATAGGTTAGACAAAGACAGGTTAGCTTATGGAGAGTAAATAGTTCGGACTGCGGAATAAGGAATAAGGTAATGATTACTAGGAAGTGGTTTGGACAAAAAGACACAAATACAAAAAACAACTGAAAATAATAAATAAAAATCTAAAAAGCGAACAAAACAAAACCAAAAAACAAACAAAGAAACAAAAGAATGAAATAAGAAAGATGAAATAGACATAACTGACCTCTGCGGCATTATGTGGATATCCAGAACAACTGATGGACTTGCCATAAAGCTGAAACATCAGATTATTTCAAAATGAGCATGTCATGTCCGTCAGAAGTCGCTATAATTTGCACTACAATATTTTATAATGATGTGAGTAATTCAATCAGGTAGTCTGGCAGAGGGTGCAGCGATTTGGGAAAAAATAGATTGTATTCAAATTGGCAAACCGAACACAAAGGCGGGAATTCCTTCTTGTTACTGTTAAGACCAAATGTGTGCTTTGGTTTCACAATATAATATGTCAAGATGCTAGATACAATATTATGTGAAGATGCAGGATAAAAATATTCTAAGGAGGCAAGGCGGATTCCTGTCTTTTCTGCAAATATTTTGGAAATGTCTGCTGTGGAAGGGTTCTACAAGTAAGACTTGTCAGACTTCTGGACAAGATGTAATACTCTTGATTTCAAGTTTGAGAGTAATGAATATTTCTTCAAGACTGACTTTTCTTTTAGATTTGAAGAAGTACAACCTTGGCAAATATCGTAATTCCCATTCGTGCATAACCTAAATAAAAATAACCTAATAAATAAACTGTTGCTATCTCTTATATTATACTTGATTTTTCATTTACAGAATGTTGGAGTTGCATTCGATTCCAGAACTAGAATACAGATGAATGCTTATATAAGGAAAACAGAAATGCTACCGTAAGTATATATGGTCATTCGTTTAACTTAACTGGCAGTGACGTGTGTGCATATACGCGCCAAACAAGAACCCCTTTATCCTTCTCGAACTCTTTAAATAAAGCCCCGAAAGTAACTCATGAACTTCTACACACTCCCTTGCCCCCAAATTAAAGTATACAATGCATGAAATACAAAAGATGATTTGTTTCAAAGCAAATCTGTCTCTATGCCAACAGGGGGGAGTTGTTGCCTTGTACATTCAAAATGAAGAGCTGTACTCATGACAGAAAACATGAAATTTCAGAAAAAAATGTAGCAAAATAAGGCTCTTGGCTTGAAAAAATTTGCAGGTAAAAAGAAAATGCCATACAGAAAGAAAGAATTCTTGATACAGCATAATGCCAAGTGTCAGTCAACAAACAAGATTTGGTCAGGCAGTGAAAAACTCCAGTTAATTCAAGTACCTTTTTTCTTTGCAATTTTGATTCATTTATGGATCACTTTATGGACTGATGACAGAACGGTGATCGTATGGTAGCATTAAAGTGTTATGTCTGACATGAGTGTAAACATCAAATCCTAGTGATGTGTATATATACATGTACATGGCCTGTTGTAGGTCTGGTCTGTCATAAATGTGTACATGCAAGTCTGCTATTATAGCTCCTAATTTGTATTATTTGAGCTTCACAGATAGGGCCAAACTCTGTCAGGATATCCCGGCTTAAGTGGCGCCTGAGAGGTTAGCTGTCGTCAAAATATCGACGGAGAAACCTAGGATGTGAAATCAAAATGGCATATCTATGCATAATAGCGTTGAAGATGGATAAATGTTCAACATTAAAATTCTCAAGTCCCAGCATTAAGGCATAAATCCAAATTTCACGACTCTTGTTTGGGGCTCTGTGCATGTGCCTACAGCACAAACCTATGAATTGAAGTTGTAATTACACCTCTACCTATAATAATTTTGAAGATATTTTACATTTATACTTTGCAAGGTTTTTCCTAATTAGCATAAAGCAAAATCTAGAACTTTTCTTTTTGGTTTATTGGATGCGATTAGAGCACAAACCTATGAATTTAGGTTTTAATGGCACTTCTACCTGTGATAGTTTTGAAGAGATTTAAAGTATAAATTTTGCACATGGCCCCAATTTGCCGTAGTTTTCAAGACAGTGCCCCTTCTTCATAAGAAAGCCATACATGCAAGTATATAATGTGTGGTGTGGAGTTTCTGGATATAAACATTTTTCTAATGGTGTACCGACCGTGCACAATTATTAGCAAATGACAGCCAATCAAGGCGTGATAGTTTTGCAGTCCACAGTGACTGCTTTTCATTTTTGAATTTAACAACCACAGAATTAGGATGTTAAACAATTAATTATGGATCAGTGTAAGCTCAGTGATTTACTCAAGGTAACAGTTGCAGACTTTGACCTTTTTCTTGGAACCATTGAGATGGGAACTGTTCTTCACGGGTCTTCAATTCTTGTATTTTTATGTAATAAAGGAGCAAAGACAGCAGCATGTATAAGATGTATTTTTCCCTTTGTATTTTAAGACTATGTACATATACATTTTCATCTGACCAAAAGTGCTGACCCTCTGTGTAGTAGGCATTTTCCTATACAGTGGGCACTTTTCTGGCCCCAAGAGCGTCACACTGGAGATAGGTTTTACTGAATTAATAGACGTTGGAATTGTGTGTATATCTGAAAATAACGTTTATGGTATTGAACTTTAAAGGTTTCTAATTACTAGGAACTCAAACGTAAAACGTGTGTCATATATTACAGCTCAATTTATTATAGTTTTGTCGATGTATGAAAGAATTAAAGTTTGGAATACTCCCAGTATTCAAAAACCAAGTATGCTTATTATCTTACCTTTTGGGGCACACATATGGTTTGCTTATATTGGCAAATTGATTTTGTCTAGTGTTACGGACAGACGTGCCAATCCAACCTCAATATTTTAAGTTTGTGCTACACGTGCATTCAATGAAGGAAAATGGAAGTTGTAAAATTTAAATTTATGCTTATGGGGCATACTTATGAGATTTAAATGTTGAATAACTTTATGTATCCTCAAAGGTAGTGTAGATAGCAGCTTCAATTCATTGGCTTGTGAATTACATGGATGTGCAACCAATGAAAAGAATATGAAATGTGTAAAATTTAAAGTTTTGTTTATCAAGCACATGTCCACGATTTTAATGCTTGATAATTTCGAAATTCTTATATATGAAGGAGTCCAGTCAAATTTTAAGTTTGGGGATTGTGTCAAGATACAATCCAATATCATTGAACAAAGTTTTCATATTTTATATTGCCAAGGCACACAGACAGATTGCTGCCAATCAAATTATATATTTCTAGTTTAATGCTTGTTTGTCTTTTGTTTGCAGGGGCACGGAGCATTTACATGGGATGCTATACCCATTCATGTGGATGAGTGTGGTAAGTGTATAAAAGTATACAAACTCCTGGTTGCTCAGAATCAAGTAAATGACTGAACCAACAGCTTCACTGGGGACGTTTTGGGTGCAAAGCGCTTGACTCGGAATACATACATACATATATATATATATATATATATATATATATATATATATATATATATATATATATATATATATATATATACATAAAAGAAAGTTCCGGGATGCGGAGACAGGGCAGAGAGATACAGCTTTTGCGGTAGAAGCAGAGGGCACGCACTGCGAAAACACCTCTCCCCCATCTCTTTGTGCTGTATAGGTAATGCAAATCCGACATTTTCATTTTGTAATCATTTTACGTTGACATTAAACTGACAAAATTGAAAACAAATTTGCTTGGCTTATGGGATACAGTTAAACAGTGCACACTGGACTCCAATGTGGACTCTTCTTGAACATGCCTGCAATCAAGTGTCAGACCTGATCCCCTATAATAAATAAGATACAGATATTTTCGACTTGTTCAGTTTTTTTTTTTTTTCATAGTTTTGATTACATGTGATTTGGTTATTTGCAGAGTGCAACCATGGATGAGACGTTAACCAACGAATTTCGAGATGGGTTGATATATTTTCTTAAATTAGTAGACGTCTTTCCATGGATAAATATAGATCTAGGAATCCTTACTCTATTTTGTTGTTTCGTTCTGGTTGCTGGCAAATTCTGGTGACGATGAAGAAAATTAGGCAAGTATGCATGAATATAAACATACATGGTAGTACCTACGTGTGCCAGTTTCTGGCAATATTGCTGCCTCAAAGTTACTACAGTTTTACCAGTGAATTATTTGGTAGGTTACTGCAATCTTAGCAAGAAGGGACTAATTACGTCAGCAAATAATTACTGTCATTGTGATCAATAATTTATTGTAAATTTGCCAGTAAGTGAACGCAATTCTTTTACTAACTGTATTTTGACTAAAATTCTGTCATGTGCTACAATTTTGTCATTGAATTTCTGTACTTTTGCCAGAAGTTTATGTTACCTTGTTGAGAAATTACAGTAATTGTGTTCAGGAGTTACCAATTTTGGGAACAAGTTAAATGATTTGCTTAGTAAGTTATTGACAACTGTGTCAGTAAGGATTTCAAATTTTGCCAGTAAGGCAGCAACTGGAAGTTATCAACCAATTTCTTTCACTGTCATATTAAAATATTGTACTATGCTAACACATGTTGATGCATCGCATCGCGGTAATATTATTGATAGAATATAAAGTATATAAAAACACAGTGCTCAGCGGAAGTATCTGGGTTTTTTTAGTTCTTTTTTTTCAAATAAAATCCTTTTGTATTGTTAATGTTTGTTGTTTTAAGCCTGTATCGGTTTTTGTTGTTATTGTTAAAGTATATCCAGTTTTCAGATGTTAAATACACAATATCTCTGCACATATATTATGACAGGTTGAGCTACAATAAAGAGCATCAGTTATGGTAATGGGTTTACATGATTATACAATTTGCTTTGTATGCCTTTTTCCTGCTAGGAATTAATCCCTGGAACTACGTTGAACGATTCTGCCACACCCATGGAAGGATTAAGACAACTATGTGTTTTGCCGTCCTGCACAGGGAAAGTGTCACTGTATATTGATTGATAACGACTGGATCTGTGTGTACGGACGTGGATACCAATCAATATTCCAAGTTTTGCAAAATGTCAAGTTTTCCTGACTTGTTGCATGGTGGCGCGTTGATCATGGAAACCCTGCTGCGGGTCAGCTGTTAGAATTTGAAATAAATATTATGATACTCTTGCGAAGTAAAAACATGAAATAAGAGACAATATCATTGTCATCTGTAAAACAGCATTTCATCTGAAAAACCTTTCACTATGGTCACCTCGATCTCAAAGTAATAGAAAGACCCGGTCCCATAACGTTATTGGTGATAAAAATCATTATATTAAGTGGTGCCAACAGAGGATAAAGAGACTGGGATATCAACATTATACCTAAGGAACGCATTTGAATAAAGGATTCCATATGGGTACGAAAACTGTTAAACACCGGCATGCTTCTCGACATGGTTCAGCAGCAAGGACAGTGTGTTTGTCTCAAAGACCAGAAATGTTGTTGCGTGGTGATAATCTGTACCACATACGTACTAAGTTGCCAAATTAATTCGTGAGTTGACTTACTACATGTGCATGCATTTGTGTTCGTTTGCCATACAATTCGTTTCACGATAAAACGGAATGGCACAAGCTGTTTTTGCAATATACATATTTTTTATAAATAGATTCTAAACCTTTTATTACAAAGGTGAGATCTTCAGGGTTACCAGCACAAAGACACGTATATACCTCAAGTGTGTTCCTACAAAATTGTGCTTACAAGACCTTGAAAGAGCTTGTAATATCCTTGCAAGAACATGCAAGGCTGGCTTGCAAAGACAAGCAAGCAATAATTTTAGAGGGTTAATGAGTGAAATGCTAGTATACATTATGCCAGTTACATGTCAAAATAAATGGCCTCATATGGGAATAATGGCCTTAACATTTCTCAGAATCTGGCTCTGAGGTGTTCACTGAAGTTGAAAATAAATTTCACTGTGCTACCTTTAAATACCACCTCAATCATTTATCATCTTTCAATAATTTCAGACATTTTCAATAATTCATTCAAATTTGTGTTTATTCCATGTGCACAAGATTGTAATGATACCAGAAAAGCAAAACCCCATACCCTACCTAGTCTATTTTTCAATGTATTTGCATCGGTAAATTTACAGTGCAGTTCAAATAATCAAGATAATTCTTTGCATTTGAACTACTGTTTTTTATTTGAATTTAGTTAAAAAAGGTTAATGTGTAGTTAACGGAGCACAATAAACCTAACAATTGCTTGAGGTGTTGAACAAACAAATCCATAATCCAAAGATATAACGTAAAGTTCGTATCTGTGGATTCAGATTACAAACATTCAAAGTAATTGCATTTCATATGCAGTTACGACATATGTAGGTAATATCAACACATTTCTAAGTAGCCAAATAAATTCTTCACTTGGTGAATTACCAGGAAGCTAGTAATGGTTGAGGGGATTGTAACACAATATATTATCAACCAGTCCACTGATTTACATTGATACATGCCCAATTATTTAAACTAATCCATGTTTAATTGTCCAATGATTTACATTGCCCCATTTATGATAACCCACTGATTTAAAATGATGCTTATACAATAGTCCATGATTTACACCCATCCATGTATAATAGTCCAATGATTTACATTGACCAATGTATAATAGCCCACCGATGTACATTGATTCTTATATAATACCCCCGATTTGCATGGATCCATGTATACTGGTCTTATGATTTACATTGATTCATTTATAATAGTCCCCTGATTTACATTGTTCCATATATAATACATGTAGTTTAATGATGCATGCCTGGTCATAATGTAGCCTGAAACGTAAATTTTTAGACACAAACGCATGAAATGTTTTATATGATGTCTACTGTAATGTTACTTTAACATGTTTACGGATTCCCCCGTAATTTTCATACAGTTCTTGAAGTTTCAGAAGCTGATTTGTTGTACTTTCAAGCAGCACAGACTTCATGTTGGTGGCGTTCTTTTAAAACAAGGGACAAGAAAGTTGCATTTTATAGTCATACCTTATTTGCCTGTGGGGTGCTCATATTACTGCTGCACATTTAAACTAACCACACATATGAATACTTCAGTTCATGTGAACAATGCATTTTTATTGTGTTCCAGAAATCCCATAATCCCCGAGATGTCCCAATCAGATAAAATCGCCATGCTGATTAGATTAAATAGCATACATAAACCTTAGCAAATATAGTAGGGACCTTATCTATACCCTAGTTGGCCTTTGAAGTACTCCTAGTAAGACCGGTAGAATCATCAAAGATGTGTAATCAACATGTTGCCATTTTCTACGGAGAGTAACTTTCGGAAGTATGCCTTTATGACCAAACACTCCCTCATCTCTTTGTCCCTACTTCCTCTTGAGCATACTGAGGACATGACCATCAGACAGATGACATGATCATCTACTTAAGGAACGTCTCCTGCAGTATCATTCAGATAAATGGGTTGTTTTTCACAATCAGGAATGACCACTGCTGACCTAGTGTATGTCTCAGTGCCATTTTGTGAAAAAAAATGCTGACAAGATATTTGGAGTGACCACTGCTGACTTGACGTTTCGAGTGCCCATCAATTATGGATGTTGTAGGTAGAATCACTTGTTCAGAGGTTATATTTTTATAACACACCATTTCCTCTAAACAACCACTAGCAGATAGAAAGAGTCCATTTTGTTTGTCCTGTGAGTTTATCCACCTTAGTGTGCGAGTATTAGCAACCTGGATAATTATGAACATTGGTGTCATCTAGGCAAACATACCCCATTGTGAAAGGCCAATGCGATAGTCACTATAGTGAACATTGATGGCTGGGCATCTGTCTTAGGGACATCAGGAGTTGCCACTCTGTTTGTGGAGTTATATGTAACTCTGGTTGCTACAGGTTCATTGTCTCTCCCTGCATCATTTTTTTATTCATATGTTGACAATATTATTATGGCTTCACCAGTACATCACCTGTGGAGGCTGTCAAAAATCTACAGGAAGCAAGCCACAACTTAGAAAAGTGGACTGACAGCAATGACATGAAGATCCAGCCTTACAAGGTATGTTGCATGATTGCGTCCCTTGCAAGACTCAACAGGGAAATCTTCATTTTGAGATATGCAGGCATGAGTGTTAGACAGGAGACTGAAGTAACATACCTAGGAGTAGTAATTGACTCCAAGCTTATGCTGGGTAAACATGGAGAAGAACATCACAAAGTCTAGATCATCACTTGGGCTTGTATGGTATGCTGCTGGTCAAAACATCAAGCTCAGCAGCCTAGTTATCCTTATCAGAGCTACTAGCCTAAGGTGACGGGAGTATGGGCTACACGTGTGTTCCCCATATCAACAACTCAGTTCATGAAGATAGACAGAGTACTAAATGAGGCCCTGAGGATTATATCTAGAGCAACATCTGGGACATCAAGGGAAGCCTTGCAACATTAACTTGGCTTCAGCAACATGCAATAAAGGTACAAGAGGCAGCAGGCTAGGGAATATATCAGAGCAAGTACCGCGTTAGCCATCCATTACACTCAGTGCTACAACAATACAATGGAGAAGTATGATTGAAGACAGTGGTACCATAGACAATCACAGCTAAAGCTACAGTGAAGACAGTGGTAGAGACAGATAACTTTAGGGCAGATCCATGGAGTAGGTCCATTGATAGCATCCTCAAGGTTGATAAAATAGAGGATAGCAGCTGCAGACAGAGAAGACCTGCAATCAATCAAGCTGACATTATGGGGTGTCTTGAAACAGAAACGCCTACCATGATCGTGGCAAATTATGTTTCAGTAAGAGACAACATCTTGGAAAGGAGCTATTGGGATATATAAAGATGTCATCTATGAGTGGTATGCAGGCAAAATTGGCAAAACCAGCTCTTTCAGAGCAGAGACTAAGGCCTTTGAGGATGCACTGTATTGAATTGCAACCAACTGCACATCTGAAGATAGTCATCATCCTGACTGACTCCAAGAGCCTTGTAACCAGAGTGGAATGTGGAGATGTTAGAGAAAATTGGAAGCAAGCACTGGCGAGCGTGTTGGTCAATTTCAAAACAGTGTACATCCCAGGCACAGTGGTATCACATTTGATGAGATGGCAAACAAACTTGCTGGGTGTGCAGAGCCAATACGGGACATCAATTTCCACCCCAGTGATGTCAACAATCGCCTTAAGCAACAATTAAACAGTGCCATTCCTGAGATGAAGACATGGTCGTTTGAGCAACATCAGGTTTGGTCAAGGAGCTAAGGAGTCAACTAGAGGGATGACCAGTAGGACGACAACACAGAAACTGATGGAAGTACTGACACAGAGAGTCTTGAAGGAAGTGCTGGGGAGGGGATGGCCCCAGAGCATTTGTCCACTGATGGTAACCAGTTACTAGGCGACCATATTTGGTATCAGTGATGGCTGGGCATTTATCTATGGGCTATTTGGACAGATTGATGTTTCACAGTGACCTTTAGTGGCTCAATGTAAATATCCCTGTCTTCTGTCCTTCAGACACCAACACTTTGTTCTGCTGCCACTTAGGGTATGATATATAAAACAGCCCCCCCCCCACCACACACACACTTAAAGCAACAATCTTCTGAACATGAATTTGTTGTATCTGCTCCTGAGGCCAGAAAGCATGGACGCTCACAATTTCAGTACAGGAAATGCTGTTTGGTGAAGCAATAAATGTTTTGGGTCTCCCGTATACTTCGAGATGTCACACTCACGGTGATTGTCTTGGTAGTCTGTTTCATATACTTGCTTGCCTACAATTCGCATTTTCTTCCTTCCCTTAACACATTACCATTTAAGGGCATTGTGACATTATCTATCTATCTATCTATCTATCTATCTATCTATCTATCTATCTATCTATCTATATATCTATCTATCTGTCTGTCTGTCTGTCTGTCTGTCATCTGTCTGTCTGTCTGTCTGTCTATCTATCTATCTATCCATCCATCCATCTGTCCATTTACCCATCCATCTATGGGTAGGCAGGGTACACAAGTTTTATCTAGCCTTTCTAGTCATATTCACATCATCAACAGGGAATACACTTTCCAGTCACAAGCTTGTTCACTTTGTTCGAAAAAACTTTCCGACTAATCATGCAAATGAGCGTACTTGTGTCACAAAGCAGTATGCCACCTGCCTTGATCAAATAATTTCAAATATACGGCATTATCTTCATGGAGTCTGTGTGCTTCCTCCCATATGTAACTGTGACAAACAGAGGAAGACAAATTACAGACATTGACAATTACACCAGCATGTGAAATTGAATCCGGATCAAATCCAAAAAAATCCGGGACTGCACTCTGTAGCAAAATTTACTTTGGATTCGTAATGTGGGAAGTATGCAAAAACCATGGGAAAATTGGAGCATCATTTCTTCATAACTCTTAAATTGACGAGTTCTGCAGGCTTTTGATGGACCCAAGCATAACTATTAGTCTTTTAGTATTCTCACAAAAGACATGATCAAAATGGAATTGATACATCAAGCAGAGATTGTCCCAGACAACATGCTTACCAGCATATTCTTGGCAACATTTACCATCTGTTGGGCAAGATTGGAACTGTATTCTTAAATGAAAAAACTACATAAAATGTAGTCTATTTTGCCACAGACACTATCATTTTCATTAGCAACCCTGGGGATTATGCTCTTCTGTTAGGTGATTTCCTAGGGGACCTGACCAATGAGTTCAATCAGGGTGAATACATTGCAATATTTGTGTCAACATGTTTACTGTAACAACAAAGGTGTGGAAGTGTGCAAAAGGAATGGATTTTTTGGGCACGGACCTGCCTTGAAATTATATGAATTGTAAACATAATAGTAATGATGTAAATTGAAAACCCTGACTAATCTGGTGCAAGGTTTTGCCCGTCGTTTCACATTACCATGATAAACTTGTAATTTGTGTACTTGGACAGCAACAGACAAATGATTGCTTGGTCGATATATCCTTATTATGTCTGGAGTACACATATAAAGGTGCTGAAAATGACCCTTTTTATTGTAATATTAATGTGAAAAGAAAACATTGAAAATTCAGTACCCGTGTTTTCTGCTAATGAAGTTGTTGTATAATGTGAATGTGTTCTGGGTACTTGAAAGTCTTATGATTTGAAAATGCAGAGTGTAATCAGGAACCTATGCCTAGTATAAAAATACATAGACTAATAAAATGGAATGATTGGAGACAATATGATATGGTAAATAATAATAAAAAGATAGTATATACAGGACAGTTTGACTCCCTCCCACTCACTGGGGGCCATCAGGCACTGAGCGGGAGCCATCAGCTATTTCTTGGTGGCCATTGAGAATTTTTTCTGCATTCCATCTGACATGTACTGGCAGCCATCCGACGTTTTGTGGCAGCCATCGGGCATTTTCTTGGCAGCCATTGTGCATTTTGTGGCAACCATTGTGCATTTTACTGACAGCCACTGGGCGTTTAGTGGCAGCCATCAGTCATTTATTGGTAGCCATTGGGCATTTTCTGGCAGCCATTGGGCATTTTCTGGCAGTCATTGGTCATTTAGTGGCAGCCATCAGGCATTTTCCTGGCTGCAATTGGGCATCCATTGAAGTAGCCATCGAACATTTTATAAGTAGATCTTTCACACTTTAAAAAATATATCATGTCACGAACCAACAGAGTCAGGCAAAAGTATTAATCAGACTACCTTTACATCTGATGAAGGTGAACAAGTTGAATTCTGCAGAAACACATCAGTATTTTGAAAAGGGTGAACAACAAAAATGTCCCATTGTGTGGTGAAAAAGTCAAATGCTTATCACAACATTTGCTATAAATGCAAAAGTTGAATTCAGCAGAGAGACAAACATTGATTTCAACTGATACGAGTACACAAAAAGTGCAACAACAGACTGCAGTCACTTGGGGACTCTCTGTCATTAACCAGCACAACAGCCATGGTAGGATATACAAAGTGTGTTACCTTTCCAATCATGCAGCTGTATCATGGTCTCTGGGTTTACAGGCAGTAGAAAAACCCAGTGAACTTACAGACTACTTCATAACGTGTCAGGCGTGTTTGATCCAGAACCTCCACATAAAAATACTGTATTGTTATGGTATTTTGCTACCTCTGTTTGAAGACATGGAAAACGAGTTTCCAAATTTGACAAGATTAGGGACTGTCTAGGCAAGAGGATCTCAATGCCTTCACAGTAGAAAGAGAACACAACATGATCGATCATATTGGATGATTTAGTGACACATGTGGTACCGAAACCGGACATGGCATTGCTTTTTACACAAGACTGTCATCATCATTGTCTGTTATCTTCATCACCTAGAATCTCTTCCTCCAAAGCAAGAGGAAAGTCGTACTATTTCTTTGAATACCTGGTAGCACATCCTGATGAAAAACATGACAGATGCATCCCAGGTATCTATATTGAGAAAACAAGTGTTTCCTGGCAAGGCTGACAAGTTGACAGAAGTCTACAAAGACTGTATAATGGAGGATTTTGAATATCTCGTATTGGCTGTTCCACCCAACCCTCAAGACAATTATGGGATGAGAACATACATATTTCCAGGAGAAAATTCTATCATGTGCATACCAAAGTCATAAGTGGAGGATAACACAACAAACAAAACCAGTAAAGTTATCAAAGAGAATGGTGTAGTTCTAAGATTGGTGTTGAGTACACCATCAAAACGACAGAGGACAGCTTTGTTTAAAACTTCCTACCAGCTGCAAGCTATTGCTAGTGTTGCCTTCTTAAAGAATGTATTCTTTTTACATCAGGTGATAAGAGGGAGCTGAAAAAATATCATGTTGCCATGAGAACCATTGTTGACAAGAAAGTCAGTTTAACAATCAAGCCTTACAACCAAAGGCTGTGGTCATATCGCTACAAGCTGTGGCTCCCATACTACTTGCAATGTTAAATTGAATCACATCAAGAAGAGTATCTTAGTCCCTTGGGAAAAATACCAACGTTTCATCAAGCAAGCACCACCACATACAGATCCAGTGTCCAGGATGGCCCCAACTATGGGGAAGAACCATACATTGAAGATGCAGTAAGTGTAGATAGAGTGATTGAGGCTATACCCAAAAAGTATCCAGAGCAGACTATGTGCTATGTTGTCTCACATTTCTGATGTGGCAAAGACTGCTATGAAGGACAGTCTATTCCTGCTTTTTTATTTATGGACTTGATGGGATAAAATTCATTGTTTTTAATTATGCGATAAGCATAACAAACTCATTCTCAATTCTTTTTCAACTTTTATTTTTTCTCATTGCAATTTTAATAGACAAGGTTGAAGTTCCATCCTTCACTACTTGTAGCTACAATAAGCAGGTCTATTATGCACTTCATTTAAAAGTGACCTTTACCATTGCTTTACCATATCCCTAATAACACAACTGCTTTTATCATTTCTATACAGTCTCTGCATAAAAGTTCATATAAAATGTTCATTAAACCTCAAATGAGAGTCAACCACATTTATGCTATCCTTTTAAACTCCATCGTCCACATCTTTGTATTGCATAAAGGAGACAATGTGGTCAAAGTGTTGTATCCTTTTCGCATTGTAAATAAAGTCTGGACCATTACATCTCAAACTCTTTAAACCAAGGTAGTCTCAGTGGTTTCTGGGTGAAGTCAAAATATTGACAAGGTCCCATCAGTGGAAAGTAAAATGCTACCCAGTGTTGTCCTTTATGCCGTCTTGGTAGTGTGTTTACAATATGGAGTTTTTGTCTGCAGGTCTTGTGTCTAGGTATACAATCAGTGGGAAAGACTCTTCCCAGACAGTCTCTTAATCACTTGCATCTTAGTAAGTTAGATTGCATTTGTTTTATATTCATTGCATCATAGCATAAGGAGTCGTATCAATCTGTACGGTGGCTGGAAACTTTGCATATAAAATATATGTCACTAAGTCAGGTAAAGCATTGGCAAACTTCAATTCCAAGTGAGTGTTGCCCCTCTTGGTTACAGCTGGGTAATCCTGACGATGCTGTTGGCTCAGGTCAAGGAGGTACAAACAGTATCCATTTTCTTAATCATCCTTACTGATGTTTTTGGATGTATTAGACTAGTATATCCCAATGCCTGCATCCAATGACATTTTGTAATTTCGGGAGGAATTAGGCCTTATTAACACATGTGGGTCTGGCTTGGGATACAACTTAATGTCTACTGGCACACCATCAAAAACAAGGTGGTCTTGTTCACAGGTATCCATAGACAATGGTCCTTCTAGATCAGAAATTTTACTCTCGTAAACATACTGACACATCTGGATCAGACCAAAGTTAGTATTCACTATGGGCTCATTTGCCTCAGATAAGCCCATCCCAGAATCCTTGTAGAATATTTGAGCTTGCATGTGGCTGTTTTATGTGTTGTATCTACTGATCAACAAAGCGTCCAGATAGGCTTTGTAGGGATAGCTTGTGATCACTGCAGAGGTTATGACTTGCTGTTGAAGGCTGACATCGACTTGACTCCATACACTCCCCAACAAATTGTTGATGGGTCCCCTTTTGGTTTCAGCGGGTGGGTTGATTTCTAAAGCAAGTAGAAAGATTGATCTGTCCCCTTTCAATATGTGGCACTTGACATGCAACCATGTTTGTTTGAGATCAATGTATTTGGGACCAGGTGGTAGGGAAAATGTGATTGAAGCTTTATGTGTCAGATAACTCGTCAGATTGTACTCAACCCATTTTATGGCCTCAATCCCAATTTCCCCAGCAAAAAGATTAAACAGGGCTAATTTACTATTCACTGCCTCCATTCTTATTATGACAATGTGTCTTTGACTTTTTTCTTCTATCTGATTTGTTTCTTGACTATACTTGTGACTTGTCTTTTCTGTCTTCTACTTGTGGACTGTCTATCGGGATATTTGTTCTTTTCTGTACTTATTGCCTGTTCCTCCTGCAAGAAAGCGCTAGATTTTTCTACATGCTATGGGAGTCGCCAATTTGATCACAGGTTTATGTGGATCTTATTTCTTTATGTCCTATTTGAGGTTTTCATCCACAATATAGTATAAAGCTGAGGAGTGTAGAATTTTCCTTTAGCCACAATCAAAAAGTGTGACCCAGTTTGACTAATCTGTTTTGCTTGCGATTATGCAGTTTGTTATAGACGTGGCACACAAGAGAGTTGTCTGCTGGTGAACTTGAAAGGCTCTAAATATTGGTCTCTTGGATACGTGTGTATTCTATGTGCTTGATACTGTACAATCTTAAAGTAGTAGGGATCCTCAAATGTGAGGTTTCTGTCTTGGTTGACTTCTACAGGTATACTTCTAAGAACGGATGACTGTGTGTCACTTATGTCAAATTCTCCAGTCAGGTCTGAGGACACAAATAATTGTTGAAGACTGGTTACACACCTGTTATCCACTTATATCTCAGTGAGAACACATACACAAGTTCCTTTTATGTCAATGATACCTGATAAATTTATCATGAATCCAGCAAGATTATTTTCTGGAAATGTCTCCTTTGAGTCTTTTGCTTGACACAAATAAAATTAATTGCTCCATGACATCTACTTCTGGATAATGGACGAGTCTATTCACAAACGATTTTACTTTAACATTTTGCAAGTTGCTTGTTGGAATCCAGCTACTGTGTTTCTTGGGCCAATAAACCATTTCACAAAGGCTTCTCTCTGCCCATTTCTAGTACACTTTCTCAACACTTTCTCTACTTTAAAATAGTGTATCCTGGTCCACGTCAACAGCTTATAGTTCTTGTTGGTAGAAGCTACCATTGATATCTTCGGTTTTCCAATCTTGCAACTTGAAGAGGGGAATACCTTTTCTCTTATAACGTTTAAGGATACTAAATTACTCCCCTGTCCACTTTTGTTGATACTCTCTTTAGAAGATCTTTTGAGATGTTAGATAAGTACCTTTGCTGACCTTCAACTTGAAATTTTGTATTCCCGTTTTGTCTTTTCTATGCAGAAGGTACTGATCCAATCTCACTTCTCCTTCCTTAGCTGCATTCACATCTGAAGGTGGTCTTCCAAGAGCTGTTATAAACCCCTTTACTAGATTTGATATTAATTTTGATAAATACTTCATGGTTATGTTGTGCTGTGGTCTGTGTTCTTCGACTCATAGTTATAATGGAGGTAGAGTGTATTTATAATGTTCCAGATTCATAAATATCACAAAAAACGATGTAGGCCTACTGGCTTCCTTCCCTTGCTATAAATTCGGCTGACTGACCAGTCAAGAGAACCAAAAAGTGATATGCCCACCAGGTGTCTTTTTAATTTTGGCAGCAGTAATAATTTTTTGAGTGGGTTTTGAGTGGTTTGGCCTGTACATTTTGGAAACACTATAGTTTCTAGTTAATGAAGAATATTTCAAAGGTTGAAAGGACCAGTTTAAAACCACCAGTTGCCTTTTATGGGTGACTGCCTGTCTCAAGTCAGGAGTGAAAATTGTTTCTTCACATTGGTATTGGAAGAGGAATGTTGATGCGTTGGTAACTCTGGAATCTCCTTGGTGTCAGTGTTGGGTTTGGAATTTATGAATATGGGTCATGTTTTTCTGTACCATTAGCTAAGGGTATTAATCAACAGCAGATGGTTGTTGTATTCTTTTAGTATAGGCTTGACATACTTATTGGAGAACTCTGTTCCTCTGTCGACTCTCAGAATATGGTTAGGTCGTCTACCATCCTTAAAAATCATTGCCAGAGCCTTTGCCACTTGTAGTCCTTTCTTAGATTTCAATGGATTTACCCAGACATAACTGCTAAATACGTCAGTGGCAACTGGAAAAATCTACTGCCTCCATCACATTTGGCTGAACTTTGCATGTCTCCAAGGTCTGTATCCCATTGAGAATCTTTTCCTTCCATAACTACTCTGCTCTGTGGTTTGGGCTTCTGGGAAAATCTTGAGAGTAAAGGTCTCTCCACTTTTCAACCAATTTTTAATATACTTTAGTGTAATTGTATATCGACCCTCGGCTTTCACCAAATCATAAAGTTTATGCAGACTTAAAAAATTTTGAAGGCCTGTTTGCACTTTAATAAAGTTTAGCCAAATAGTTATCCAGCCCGACTGGTCTATAAACTACTGGTATAATTCGCTCTTAAAGCTTGTTTTTGTTTTTTTCATAGCAGCGCACAAAATAGTTATTCTACTCTACAAAAATTCAGAGTAGTTCCAGCTCCATGATGAATGGAAGGATGGTATGTTCTATTTGCAATATCTTTTCAATTCCCACCACGGTCATGTTATGAGGTGCATAACAAGTAAAATTACTATTATCTGTTTGGAATCTAACTCAATTAAACAATTCTAATTCATAATGAACTTCCAAGTCCTTTGCTAACAGGATCAATTTGAAGGATGATTCAAGACATGGATTGCTGACATTGTCACAACTTGTACGATTGAAAGGTGTACTGGATAGCCAGTCTTTTTGACTAAGAAAGCATGGTGCCTCACTCTCCTCTTGGCTTCTACAATAGAGAAAGCCAAACCATTGCACACCATTTTCCCATGTTTGGAGAGCATACCAACAGCATGTGGTCTTTTTATGTCTCCAGATGAGACAAGTATGTTTATGATTATTGTACCCTATGTCTCAGGAGATACAGCTAAATGCTTCAAGTAGAGCTCACACTGAAGATGAGTCATACATACCACATTTGTTAACTGAACCTGTCACACCAACAAATGGACTAACATTCACTCGAACACACTCATGTATACTCACGCTGAAGGGGAACAGACCGGAAGTGATAGAATGATCTGCACATGCACAAAAAATACGTGGACGGCATAATTCTTGGTCACATTCTTTATCACTCTTGGTGGTGCCGTAACCATGTCAATGAAAAATCCCATTATTCTATTTTTAGATTTATTTTACTTCATGCATTCATCAGCATCTCGTTCAAAGAATACCATGGGAACAGAGACACCCAACCTCTCAATAGGAAACCATGGTCATAGAAACTTTATTACTATCATAATCCTTAATATATCACCATTATTCATCATCCCATTCATATGCTAATGTGCAATTGTAGTACCGATTCATAATCTTATTCGTATGATAATGTAGCATCATAGAATCTATTCATAACTCTATTGGTATCTTATTGTGAAATCAGGAAAATGTCTAATCAGAATTCATAATTCGATCTGTATGCTAATGAAATTATTCACAATATTGTTCCTGTGCTGCTGTGAAATCATAATTTTCCTATTCATAATTCTATTCATATGCTCGTGTGACATCGAAATCCTT
The DNA here is from genome assembly GCA_964020975.1 of Hermodice carunculata. Lineage (NCBI taxonomy): Eukaryota > Metazoa > Annelida > Polychaeta > Eunicida > Amphinomidae > Hermodice > Hermodice carunculata. The sequence continues at coordinate 58,182,693 of OZ026619.1, forward strand.
TTCGTATGCTAATTGAATAATCATAATCCATTATTCTATTCACATATTAATGTGAAATCGGAGTTGTCCTCATTCAATATTTTATTCATATGCTAATGTGACATCATAACCCCATATGCGTGCTAATTGAATAATCTGAATTCATTATTCACATGCTCTTGTAGAATTAAAATCTTCCTGTTCATCATTCATAATTTTATCCATATACTAATGTGAGTTCGTAATCTTATTCGTATGCTAATTGATTTATCATAATTCATAATTCGATTCAAATTAGTAATGCATAACTGATATTCTCATGCGAAAGCAGGAGGCCGATAAAACCACTGATGCAACACTTTTTTTCAAATCTAGTGGCTTTAAAACTTGAGTGTTCCAAATCAAAGTTCTGTATGTCTTGATATGAAACTAAATCAGTTTGGTCAGGTACCTTCTGTATACTTGTGACCAGGCTTCTGATAATGTCACTAGGTTTGGATCCGTCTGGAACATAAAAAATTTAAAACATGATATAAGTTTTAAAATAAAACTTATGGGTCACCTATTTCTAAAATAATTAGCAAAATGCAATCTTATAGTTTTTCTATTAAAACAATGATTGACTTACATTGTTAGTTATTTAATTTTTGAAATCCAAATTAGGTTGAATTTCACTCGTGAACTTGATGTTTTTCAGTGAAACTCCATTAATTCTGTTATAAACATAGACATTATGGGCTTCTATGGACTTTTCACAAGTATATCTATATATGCTTGCACTTTATTTAAGATCTAAGTATAGTTCCATAAACGTACCTTGGTATTTTAGCTGCCGTAATAGGTGTGAGTGGTTCAAGGTAACATATGAAGATTGGTTTTAGTAACACTGGCGACTGATATGCAGCTCATACCATGTGATGGCTGTATAGTCTGGGTTTTGTTTGCCACTTGTCACTCCGTTGGTTAGACCTTCACCACCTGACACACCTGAATTCAACATAGATATGTTATATACACTTTTTCTTTTTTTTCCCCTGCTTTTGTCCATGTTATATCCTGCTAAAAAGATCTAAGCTTCATAAACAGAACAAGTGCCAACGGAACAAAGCATGAGGCAAATGTGCAGTAAACATCGATGCAAGTAGAAGGCATTCTATTGTTGCTCTGCTATCAACTTTATAAATGTCAGGACTCACACTCACTTCCATTGAGCTACTTCTATCATGGATGGATACTTCTATCATGTAATACAAACAGATGGTATTGACAAAAAGCGAATCAGTGAAATCAGCTTTGTTATTATAACAGACACACAGCATGCCGGGAATGGATATTTATGTGAATATAAGCTACAATTTGCGCAAATAAAGTGTTTAAGACACAGAGTGAGCATAAGCATGTTAGTTACACTAAAAATTCTGCAGGACATACACATCAGCTCGCACTTTGTCCAACATTGCCAGGTTACCAGGCGAAGTTGGAAGTGGTTAATTTCCATCGGGATCTGGTATTTCCAACTTAAGTTCACCATTCGCCAGGTCCTGCTGGAGTTATAAGAGATAGACAGCTGGATCACTGCCGTATGTTACATAAAACCATTCAGGGAAATGAAGGACTGGACTGATAACGTCGCCAGTATACCACACATCGCCATCCCCATTTTCTGATACAAATTTGTGCTATACACGCCTTCCCACAACCATGTGGCTACCTCTGTTCCCATTGTCATCATCTGTATTGCCAGTAACCTGGTGGACATCTTCCACCAAAGCTTTCAAATTTTCAGTCAGCTGAGATACAGAAACAATTCCACTTCTTCGTCTTTAGAGCTAAACTGAAATAATAGTTTGTTGGCAGGTTGCTCCAAGACAGTTTGTCTGAAATTTAATCGTACCTGCAGACTATCAAGTTTCTCTCTTTGTGTTTCTATGGTCATGAGTTTCTCATCTATCTCAGTCAGGGACTACCACAGCCCATAATACATAATCTTTAGGTCAAATCTTCTTTCTCCTCAAACTATTTTGTTCTTAATTTTAATATTTTTCTTGTTTCTGTTTACACTCTCCCTTTTTCTATCTGCTATCTCTTGTGATTTCTCATGATTTTTTTTTCTGCAGTACATGAGGCCTGTTTCTTGATGAATTGAGATTTTTTTCTTGAAGGTATCCCGGTTTGCAAGTCAAGCAGCAGTTTTGTTCTTTTTGAATATTATGTGTGCTTCTTTGGCCACATTGCTTGCCTTTGGGCGCACCAACCTTAATTGGTCCAGTTGAGCAAAAAGCGTTTCACATAACTTGTTGTGTTTTATAACTGATTACATTTCATGTGGAGTCACACTTTCACCAAGCAAATAATCTTAAACTAGTTTCTTCAGCAAATTTGTCCATTCAGCAAATAATCATTTCAGCATTATTTCTACAGGACCATCTGTATCAGGGGAGACAAGACTTGGAAATTGATCATCCTTAATAACTAATGTTATGAAAGCTTCGGGGCACAAATTCTACTGATCACACACTCCAGCGATTCACCTCAACCATATTCTTCCAGAAAAAGCACTAACTGCGTGAATATAGGACCCATTTCTGCGATGTGCCGACTTTGATTTTCTAGCAGGTACTGTCAACAACTTACTGACAATTCCAAACGATCTTATTCTAACCAATCACCAATGTTCTCGAATATCGTAGAAGACAGCTGTGACGAAAGTGTTGGGCATGCCATGCATGTTCTCAATAAAGTCTTTTATTTCCATTCTCAAATAAAGAACGACACCAGCATCATAAAATGAAATATTAAAACTGTTGTGTTTGAATGCAGTAAGAGTGTTTTTTTTCTTCAAGTTATTGTGGTATCTGGTAAAATCTGCATAACAACCACCTTTTTCATTTGCCCCCAGCGTGCCAGCAATTTGGATGCTGTTCTGACCAACCGAATTATTGGAGAAAGCTTCTCTTGGAGAATACCTTTGTCTGTGGCTGTTTTGCTGCTCCAATAAGCTATGACACCTGGGTAGCTTCTAACTTAAGAATACTTGATGCAACACACCGCAGAAAGTGGTTCATTCGCAAGGGACTTTCTTGCTGTTCTGCGCTTAATTTGTCAAAAAAACCTTCTACAATGATCGGAAGTAAATGATGTCTCAAGTGCGTCTGCAATGATTTTTAAAAAAAGTGGCCATGTGACCACGAAAATAGGTCAAGGTAACCCATCTACAATCCCAACTAGTTCATATTATGGTCCATAATCATTGAAAATTTCAACCTCCTAAGTCAAATCCTTGCAGAGGTATTGCATCCGCCTCAATTTTACATGACATGCCTATGTGACCTTGAAAAACATGTCAAGGTCACCCATCTGCAATCCCAAGCAAATCATATATAGGAACATCTTCACATAAATTTCAACTTCTCAAGTCAAATCTTTCTTGAGTTATCACGTCCACATTTAAGTCAAATCTTTCTCGAGTGCATCTGCAATGATTTTTTTAAAAAATGGCCATGTGACCCTGAAAATAGCTCAAGGTCACCCATCTACAACCCAACCTAGTTCATATTATTGTCCACAATCATGCACAATATCAACCTCCTAAGTCAAATCCTTGCAGAGTTATTGCGTCCACGTCAATTTTACATGACATGCCCATGTGACCTTGAAAAATATGTCAAGGTCACCCGTCTGCAATCCCAAGCAAGATTTTATATACGAACATCTTCACAAAAAATTTCAACTTCCAAAGTCAAATCTTTCTTGAGTTATCGCGTCCGTAACGCACGCAACAATGTGTTGAAGAAGAAGAAAAAGAAGAAGAAGAAGAAGAAGAAGAAGAAGAAGAAGAAGAAGAAGAACAACAACAACAACAACAACAACAACAACAACAACAATAACAAGCTGAAGAAACGGACGCAAAAACAATATGTCGCCCCGTTGCACGGGGAGACATAACAAGTCACGTATGTCATGTGTTGCATTTATTTCCTCTTGCCCAACCTTATCTGGTAGCATGTGTGTAATTTGAATTGCCATTTCAATTATTGTACACTACTCTGGGTATACATCAATGCCCTGTGAATGGAGAAGCACTATATCCGCTACTGTGTCTGAAACAGATGGAACTATGAGTATTTTTTTCATAGAAAGCAATACTTCGCTTTGTGATTTTTTTCTGGGCACTTGTTTCTCTCAAGCTCTGTAAAAAATGTAACTACAGTGAGTGTAAGGTCGTCTTTAGCACCAATCTGTTGTTTTTAGATGAAAAAGGTTGTTCTCACTTCAGAAAGTTCTTATGTCTCTCCCACTTGTACAACTCTTGCCACTACTGTTGACTGTTGTAGCAAGGAAACACGTCTCTCTGAATTCTAACAATATAAAACATAACAATGATACCAGCGGATTTTGTGAAAATAGTGTAAACTACTAATAATCAGCGACACTCAAACAGTTGACTTGATAGCATTCCACTTAAAATGTTTCAAACAAAACTGGTTGACATATCTGTGGTAATGGCGTTGATGGTTCATAGACATAGTTTGAAAATCTGAGAACGAACCTATCCTGTATGATATTGTAGGTCTTAACAGCATCAATGTCTATCAAATTTACTTCTAAGTTTCTTTAAAAACATCCTGCTATAAACATTCGGCAATACCCCACCCTGTCAGTTAGCCACAACAGCAATAAAAACAGACAAATTATTTGTCTGTTTTTTCGCACAAGCATTCCTAAAAAGCAAATCATTTCCCATGATTCCAATGCATCTACAAGTGTATAAATGGCCTTAGAAAAATTCAAGTCAGAACCAGGTAGGTATGTCAGAATTTGGACCAATCATGACTATGCTGTTCGCAGTGCCCTTATGTGAATGTAGCATTACTAATAATACTACTTCTGTGGCACCACTTGCGGTGGACAACTGGTGGCCAATGACAAAAAAGGGACCTGGCTCCACAAATAACATGTAAAACTACGCTAAAGCGTCAAATGCTTGTATAACTACATTGTTATGTGAGTACCACTTTCATGCTGGAAGCAATGTTTAAACGTATCCTGCATGAAACCGTTCCCAGATTACTTCCCAACAATGCCAACACCGACCATTCTTGAAGATGGAAATTGTGGCTTTTGTACCCGATGCTTCATCCGAGATGCGCAATAAAGACATCCACAATATTGCGGCACTGGCGAAAATTTTGCGGTACTGCTTGGTAAAGTTTGGATATGTGATGACACTATCTGTCTCCGCCATAACGCGTGAAGTATCTGACCAAAAGCAGATAAATTCGTCAAGTAAAAAAAGAATTTTCCTTCAAGCCCCACGATGCTTGTGCCAGTAAGTGAATATGTCGGATGTCTGAGTGTCGTTATAAGGAGGTATCAGCGTGTGTAGAAATTGCCCACGAATACGAATTATCTGCTGATGTCTCATAAGAAGTAAGCCACAGACTTGAGGCCTGACACACCTGTACCGTAAGTCTTCCCGGCTTATTCGTGTAGACTTTAAAACCGCCCCCACCCCCCATCCAGTGATTGTGTTGATAGGGAGTAAAGTATATTCTGTCATGACTAGACTTAAGTTAACTCTAATAACAAGAAAAGAAGATTTGCTGTACAGCAAATCTGTCTGGGTGCCTTCAAAGTGAGAACAGTTTGAAAGGCTACACCTTGCCAATCTAAAGTTTGGGTATTAGCCTAATTTGCATAAGTTACAATGCTACAACTTTGGCTCTTGGCTCATTGGATGTAAAAATGTCACAAACTTACAAACTGAATTTTAAATGACACCACTATCTATAATAGTTTTGTAGCTATTCAAGATCTTAATTTTGTGAGTTTGCATAAATTACAACTTTGGTTCATGGTTCATTGGATGCGGTTCTGTCACAAACCTACAAATTAAAGTTGGAATGGTACCCCTATGTATAATACTTTTGAAGTTATTCAAGATTTAGATTTCATGTAGTTGCCTTATTCGCATAAATTAAAATCTTACAACTTTGGTTCACGGTTCATTGGATGCACCTATGTCACAAACATGTAGAGTGAAGTTGAAGCACCTCTATCTGCAATAGTGTTGAAGCTCTTCAAAGATTTTATTTTGTGTTTTCACATAATTTGCATGGAATGAAATTCTATAACTTTGGTTCATGGTTCATTAGATGCGGCTCTGTCACACACCTACCAACTGAAGTTGGAGGGGCACCTTTATGCATAATAATTTTGAAACTGCTGAAGATGTAAATTTTCTGTATTCACCTAATTTGCTTGTCTTTCGTAAAATCCTTTCTTGGTTAATTTGTTAAAAAACAAAACATCTAATGAATATTATGAAAATAAATAAGGGGACGGTCATAGCACGGAACTAGAACAAGCCAGGCCCCAAAGCGGTCCTTGAGAGGAGTGTAGAAAGGTTCTTATAATGAATTAACTAATAAAGAGTCTTGAGAAAGACTACTAAATTAAGATTTTACAGTTCTGTTTCATTGGATAATGGTCGAGTGGATATGTGCGTTTCCCATTTCAGCTAGGCGACTGGTGCCAAAGGTTGCAGGTTCGAGTCCTGCTCGTTCCAAACATAAAATATATATTTTCGGCATTTCCTTAATGCTGGCGGATTTAAGTCCCCGATTCTGGAAATAAATGCCGACTCAGTACTTATAGTGCATAACCGTGTTGATATGGCACTCGCACATAACTACCTCCATTGAACCATTCTTTTTAAGAATGGGGATTTGGTCGAGTGGATATGTGCGTTTCCCATTTCAGCTAGGCGACTGGTGCCAAAGGTTGCAGGCTCGAGTCCCGCTCGTTCCAAACATAAAATATATACCGGTGAAATAGAGTACCTGGCTTGGAATAGTCATGATGTTTTAAATTATAAATTAGAGCCAATTAAAATTTTAAAGGCTCCAAATCTTCCGAAGTATTGCATATAGACATTAAGTTCTAACTCACACATTTAGGTTTGAGACATCTGTCAATGGACATTGAACGAAAGTTCCAGACATGTAACTAAATGTGGCAAGTTTGAAGCTCTTCAAGAGTCTGAATATATTATTGTGGAAGGGGGGAAAGGGGCCACATTGTGTTGAATATAAAATGGTTTGTTACATTAACACAAAATAATGTAGACTGCAATCATGAATTATATATAATATCAAGTCAGATTCACATGTTGAAGTAGTTAGTGGAACAATCATCACACAATACTTTCATATAAAAAACTTATAATCACCAAGCAAACCCTATTAAAGGAAATGCATGTTTGGGTGCAATGTGGCCACAAAATAGTTCTGTTTGGCTGAAGATAAGGTTTTAGAAAAAGTCCATTGAATGTGCAAGCCTGCCTCACAGTGCTCTTAACTGACCCCCATGGGGTCGCTGCCTCAGCACTGGACATCCGTGTTTGCACAGCTCTCTCTGTGTGTGTGTGTGTGTGTGTGTGTGTGTGTGTGTGTGTGTGTGTGTGTGTGTGTGTGTGTGTGTGTGTGTGTGTGTGTGTGTGTGTGTGTGTGTGTGTGTGTGTGTGTGTGTGTGTGTGTGTGTGTGTGTGTGTGTGTGTGTGTGTGTGTGTGTGTGTGTGTGTGTGTGTGTGTGTGTGTGTGTGTGTGTGTGTGTGTGTGTGTGTGTGTGTGTGTGTGTGTGTGTGTGTGTGTGTGTGTGTGTGTGTGTGTGTGTGTGTGTGTGTGTGTGTGTGTGTGTGTGTGTGTGTGTGTGTGTGTGTGTGTGTGTGTGTGTGTGTGTGTGTGTGTGTGTGTGTGTGTGTGTGTGTGTGTGTGTGTGTGTGTGTGTGTGTGTGTGTGTGTAGGGAGATGGAGGGGGGAGGGGGCAGGTTGGTCACAGTAGCACTTTCCTGCTTGGATAACTGCCAGGCCATTTTTGTATGTGACTGGTGGCTCACAGTCCCTGTCCAATCGTCGAGGGTCTTGATTCTGCTAAACAGGCAACAATAGCATCACCTTGAACAGGGACTTACATGTCATTGATTATTCTGCTATAAAAATTTGAAAGAGGTGAGGACAGGGCTCTCTCTCTCTCTCTCTCTCTCTCTCTCTCTCTCTCTCTCTCTCTCTCTCTCTCTCTCTCTCTCTCTCTCTCTCTCTCTCTCTCTCTCTCTCTCTCTCTCTCTCTCTCTCTCTCTCTCTCTCTCTCTCTCTCTCTCTCTCTCTCTCTCCCTCCCTATCCCTCTCCCTCTTTCTTTCTTACGTTAATATGTACAAAATAGGAAGATTTTGATAGTTTCAGCCTGGGAAACAATTTGTGAACATTTTTAGCAAATTTCATTATGTCTGTGTGCCAACACAGACATATTGTTTTTGTAGGAATTCTTTCTTTCTTTCTTTCTTCTTTCTTTCTTCTTTACAGGCAAATTTGTCCGACATTTCATTTGAAAAGTGTTACACGTAAAAACTCCAAACTTGGCATGATTATACTTCCATACATGAAGTCTTCAGTTTCTGTAAAGAGGTTCAACGGTTTTGAAAATTATGCAAATTAGGGCCATTTGAAAATTTAAATCTTGAATATCTTCAAAACTATAATAGATACAGGTAACCAATCCAACTTCAATTAATGTGTTTGTAACACTGTACATTTTTTGTAATTTACATAGGACCTCTAAAGGATAAAGGTCAAGGTCATTTGTACCTTTCAAATTTTCATCCAGTCATAACTGGGTCAATTTTTATCCAATTTTGATCATGTTGGGCTCAAATTGAAGCTATTGTAAGTGCACATTTTTGTAATTTACATATGACCTCTAAAGGTACAAGGTCAATGTCATTTGGACCTTTGAAAGTTACATCCAGTCATAACGCAGCCAATTTCCATCCAATTCTAATCATGTTGGACTCAAATTGTAGGTATTGCAACATTGCACATTTTTGTAAGAACCTGTAACCTCCAAAGGACAAAGGTCATGGTCACCTGGCCCTTTGAAAGTTTCATCTTGCCATAACTTGGTCAATTTTCATCTGATTCGGTTCTTGTTGGGTTTAAATTACGGGTATTGTAACAGTGTACATTTTTGCAATTTACATGAGACCTTAAAAGGTCGAAGGTCAAGGTCATTTGGACTTTGAAATTTGCATCCAGCCATAAGCTTAATGTGATATGAGTACCAAAGGATAAAAATTGTAGCATTTAATATTTACAACTTTTAAAGGCACACAGATTTGCCTTTAAGCAAATCTTCTTTTCTAGTTATTGTTTTTCCTTCACATAGGGTTCCAGCAAATATTGTACCTGTGCATTGGTCATTTAACCTTGAACCTCAGCACAAATTTTAACATATTCTGTGAACTGACTTTATTTTGCTGTTGTGCTACATGGTATTTAAAATGTGTGTGTCAACACACACTTTTCTGTTATTCCTCAAATTCCTTCTTCTTCTTTAGCAGTGAATTTTTCCAACAATTTTCTCGGACACTATTATACATAGAAACTCCAAACTTGGCATGATTGTACTTCCATGCAAAGAGTTTGACCTTTTTATGCAGAGGAATGAAGATGTTTAAAATTATGCATATTAGGGACATTTAAAATTTTAAATCTTGAATATCTTCAAAAGTATAATGGATAGAGATATCATTCTAACTTCTACTAGGGGTTATTGACCATTGTACAACTGATGAATTTCAAACAAAAGTTGTAGCAATTTAAATTATGCTAATTAGCAGCATTTGAAACTTAAAATCGTGAATATCTTCACAACTATTGTAGACAGAGATGCCATGTCAATTTCGATTAGGGGGTTATTGACCAGTGCGCATGTAATGAATCTAAAACAAAAGTTGCAGCCATTTAAATTATGCTAATTAGCAACATTTGAAATTTTAAAACTTGAACATCTTCAAAACTATGATAGATACAGATGTCATATCAACTTCTGCTAGGGGCTTATTTACCATAGCGCATGTAATGAATCTAATACAAAAGTTTTAGCAATTTAAATTATGCTAATTAGTAGTATTTGAAAAAATTCAATCTCGAATATCTTCAACACTATAATAGATAAAGATGTCATTCCAACTTCTACTGGGGGTTGTTGACCATTGCGCACCTAATGAATGAAAAAGAAAGGTTGTAGCAATTTAAATTGTGTTAAGCAGCACCATTGGAAATTGTAAATCTTGAACAACTTCCAAGTTATAATAGATTGAGATGCCACTGCAACTTCAACTCCTGTGTTCTGGAGTATTTGTACATTGCTATACCAATATACTTTGAAGCCACACATACACTGATTTGCTATGCAGCAAATCATCTTTTCGGGGGGGGGGGTGTTTTGGGGGGTTTTTTGTTTTTGTTTTTGTTTTGTTTTTGTTTTTTTTTTTTTTTTTTGGTTTTGTTTTTTGTTTTTTTTCTTTGCTCGCTGATAAAACAAATCCATAAAATGGAAACCGCTGTGAAAAAAGAATTTTAACTTAGATTTAATAGATTTTTTCTCTAAAAGAGTAAAATTAAAACTTAAGTGAAATACCTCAAATAAAAAAGTCTCCTTTAAAAAAAATGGTCTCAAGGTGAAGATAAATTTCCAAGTTAATAAGGAGGTACATGTATTCTGACTTGGGTTTACAAATGCATGCTTAGGCCTACGTACCTCACGAAACACAACCATATGGAAGATTTCAAATGACATTCATCTGACATTATTGTGGGACTTCATTCTAACCACGAAACCCTTAAACGCAAAAGGGAATGCTTTGTGATTGTGAACAGAACAGATTTTTCTCATTCCGCACATGTGTACTATTGGACATGTTTCTTTCTATCTTTACAGGCAAATTTCCCCGACATTTCATTTGAAAAGTATTACGCGTAGAAACTCCAAACTTGGCACAATTATACTTCTATACATAAAGTCTGGCCTTTCTATAATGAGAGGTCATGCTTTCCAAATTTATGCAAATGAGGGCTAATTAAAGTTTTCAATCTTCGATATCTAATATACTGTAGTAGATGTGGTTCCGATTGTATAGGAGTTTGATCATAGCAATGTAAAGGTCATCTCAAATGTCAAAGTCATGTCAAGGTCAAAGTTCAATTATAGGCCAAGATGTCATTTTTGAGGTCAAGGTTTACTTCAGGAAGAGGTCATCTCAAGGTCAAAGGTCATTTCAAGGTCAAGGTTCACTTTCGATGGTGGCTTTTTTCTAGCCATAACTCGGTCAATTTTTATCCAATTTTGATCATGTTGGGCTCAAATTGTAGCTATGGTAACACTACACATTTTTGCAACGTACATGTGACCTCTAAATTTCAAAGGTCAAGGTCATCTGGACCGTTGAAAGTTTCGGCCAGCTATAACATATATATACATATATACCCAGTTTATTTATCGCTTATTCGGCAGCTATAATTTTTGGGCCGTTGTGTGCTTCAGAATGGAGCTACTTTTAAACAAATAAGAGAAAAAATACATTTTTCAAATGCCGCTATTTTACACGATTGAAAAGACTTCACCTTATCTTCATTGCATGGTCACCGGCCTATTCTTATTAGCAGAAATGTCCAGATCTTTCCTCAAATTATGCATTTGGTATCCCATTTCAGCATACAGTCTGCCTCCCGATCCAATCTTTGGGAATAGTCGATTCAATATACATCAACACGAATTTTCTCACTTTGGTGTTGACAGAATTGCTTTGGTGCTGAGAGATAATTAGCAAAAAATGGAAAAAAATATAAAATCTAGAAATTATTGGAGCATGGCCATTTAAACAAAATTTGCACAGACCCACCCAAGGTTCACCCTCACCAGGTTTAATTTTTTTTTTTTAAGTTAATTACCATTGCGATCCCCACTGACGTATTTGGAATCAACAAGAATGTATGCATTAATTGACAAGTACCCAAGTTAAAATTACCGTTAACTAGAGGCCTGTGACAGTTTTGTGCTCAGTTGACCTTACATGCAGAGACTTAAGTGGACTTGTGAACTTCAGAATGATATCAAGATCACCTTTGTTTAAGACCCTCATCACTGTTGCTAACATGAACATATCCCCTGGCCGATTTTTCCGAATTTTGATACTTTGTTTAAAATCAGAAAAATGACAGTACGGCCATGTAGTGAACAGATTTTGAAGAGCTAAGTCCACTTACACTCCTAACAAGTCTGAAGAGGATCCAAATCATCGTTTGGTAGAAAAACTAAAAAAGAAAGTGAATACACCCAAAAATTCTTTACAAAGCGAAAAATAAATACAGCACCATCCGGAAAACACATTAAAGTCTAAAAGTCTCGAGCAGTGTCTCTAACCAATTTCAAGGCAATTGGCATAACAGTTTTAAAAAAGAGCTTTTAAAGCTCTTGACCCAAAAAATGAACCAAAAAAATCATAAATAAGCCAAAAGCATCTTAGTGTGATTCTTTGAACAAAATTGGTGGACACCACACCCAAGGTACATCCCCAAAAAGTTTGAAGTGAAGCTGGTTAACAGTTTTGGAGAAGAAGTCAAAAATATGTTCCCCGTTGCAATCCCTCTTGACTTGCATTGTAATAAATGAAAATGAATGCATTAATTGATAGGTACCTAAATTGAAAAATTCGTTAACAATCAGAGTTGCAAATTATCATCACGTAGTGAATACTTTAGTTTGACGCATCTATAAGCTACATTTCCACCGAGTTCCAGAAGAATCTACGGGCCCATTTTGAAGGAGAAAAACCACACACAAAATACAGCTAAAATCACGTATTTAACCGCAGCGCCACCCGGTGAACAAATCAAGATCAAGAGGTCCTCAGGAGTGGTACCATGCAATTTCGACGCAATAGGTTAAACCGTTTTCGAGAACACAATGTTTTTAGATTTTGCCAAAAAAAGGAACATAGAACATGTACATCAATACACATTTTGAAAAATCATTGGAGCGTGATCATTTGAACAGTTTGGTAGACACCCGCTCGAGGTACACCCCCACCAAGCTTGAAGTGAATCTGGTAAACAGTTTTGAGCAGTAAAATGTGAGTCACCATTGGAATCCCTATGGACTTGTATTGTTATCCATATACAGTGGGATCCCACCTCCTACAGGACTGAAAAAATGTGGTCTTAATGGAGGATATACTTTGATTAAGGAATAGACAAAAAGGGTCTGTGGTCTTTATATAGAAATGGTCTCGTTATGGAGGTGCTCTTAATTGGAGATTCCACTGCATATAGAAACCTGTATTGTACTCAAGAGCCATAGGCTCATAGTACTTGTACATACTGTTCAATAAAATGATTTAATACATTTGAGAGGTGTTATACCTTAAACATTGCCACTTTCTTCATGCATTTTTAAAAATCAATGGAAATGAATGCGGTAATGGATACGTATCCAAACTGAAAAAAAAATGTTAAAAATCATAGAGGCGGAATATCTTCAGACAGTGAACAACTTTGTTTGACACATTCACAAGCAACATTTCCTCCCGGTTTCAGAGGAATTTAAGCAACGTTTTTGGAGAAGAAAATGAAAATAGCTTTGACACACAATAAGTGGCAAAAAAAAAATAGAAATGTCGCAGCGCCACCTGGTGAAGAAATCAAAGTCTAAGGGTCCCCCGAACTGGCCTATGCAATTTCGAAGCAATTGCCCCAGTGGTTTCGGAGAAGATTTTTTAGATTTTGCCAAAAAATGAACCCCCCAAAACGTAAAAAAAAAAATCATTGGACTATAATCATTTGATGCAACTTGGTAGAGACCTACCCGAGGCACATCCCCACCAAGTTTCAATTGAACCCGGGCACCGATTTTTGAAAAGTCGAAAATGTGAATTGTTGACGGCAATGCCGACAACGGACGAAGGAAATTAAGCTGAGCTAAAAAAAATCAAGAATCCGGAATATCGTCACCTGCCGAACAGCATAGTTTGACCTTTCTACAAGCTAAATTTCAACAATGTTTTAGAACAATCTAAGTGAAGGTTTTGGAAAAGCCGACAATAGCTTTAACACGCCAAAATTCTGAAAAAAAAAAAAAATTGGAAAATAATTTGCAATGCCACCTGTTGAATACATTAAGGTCCAATGGTCGCCAGAAGAGTCCATATGCAATTTCCGGGTAATTAGCCAGCGTTTGTTGTTGTTGTTGTTGTTGTTGTTGTTGTTGTTGTTCTTGTTTTTGTTTTTCTTTTTGTTTTGTTTTTTGTTTTTGTTTTTGTTTTTGTTTTTGTTTTTGTTTTTTTGTTTTTTTTTGTTTTTTTTTTGTTTTGTTTTGTTTGTTTGTTTTTTTTTAAAGAATTTGCAAAAAGATGGACAAAATAATCATTAGAAAATGAAAAAAAATCACTGGAGCATGACCATTTGAAGAAATTTGGTTGAGACCCACACAATATACATTGCTACCAAGTTTAAAGTCGATCTGGCAGCCGGGTTTGGAGAAGTCGAAAATGTGATTTGGTGACGGACGACGGAGGGATGGACAGAGAGACGGATGGATGACCATGAGTTAAGCCTAGCTGACTGACAAGTCACCTGAGCTAATAACTACGGTGGGCTAATAGACAGGGGTGTGTATTCTCTTCGCTTTCATGTTACTATACATATTTCATCAAACTAGTTACATTGTACATGTACTTTAATCAAAACAATCACAAAGAATGCCTATTCATAACCTAGTGCACATACATATATACGTACGCACGTGCGTACATACATACATATCTTGGAAGGCTATTCGGTAGTGGGTATGTCACAAAAAAGTTAAAAGTTTTAATAGTATATTATAACAACAAGACTGAAATAGAAGGCGGGTATACCTCCAGTTGATGGCATTCCTTTCTCTCTCTCTCTCTCTCTCTCTCTCTCTCTCTCTCTCTCTCTCTCTCTCTCTCTCTCTCTCTCTCTCTCTCTCTCTCTCTGTTGGCACACACAGACATTCCTTTTTCTGTGAATTCTTCTTTCTTTGTTTTTTTACCAGCAAATCTGCCCGACATATTATTTGAAGACTTTTATACGAAAAAACTCCTAACTTAACACACTTATACTTCCATAATAAAGTCCGGCATTTTTATGAAGAGGGCTGACATTTTATGTGAAGACTTTTATGCGCAGAAACTCCAAACTTGGTGTGGTTGTACTTCCATACATTAAGTCAGGCTTTTGTATTAATACCTATTATGGGGACTTGGAAATTTAAATGTTGAATAGCTATCTTCCGAACCATTACTGGTATGCGCTGATGTGACATTCAAACTTCACATCCTGAGTTTGCCTATCATCAATTTGGTCCACAGCTAAGCACTCAGCGCCAAAATGTCGGAACAGTGTGTGGTCCTATCGGTGAAGCTAAAATAATGCAAATCAACAGCAACAACAGCAGACCTGTACGTATCTGTGATATGCCAGCCATAGAACAGGCCATAATCTGTCATTAGCAGTCAGTTACAAGTACATGTATATGTACACAAGGATTTGTTGCTTAAATGCATGTCAGGCATAACACTTTTATGCTACCATATGGTGACCATCTTGTCATCAGTCCATGTTGTAATGTCAACAGTGATCCGCAAATGAATCAAAATTGCCACGGTATAAAAAGTGTACTATAATTAGCTAGGGTTTCACTCTGCATCATGACCAAATTTTGTTTGTTTGCTGACACTTGACGCTCTGTTTTATCAAGAATTCTCTCATTCTGTCTAGCATTTTCTTTTTACTTGCAGTGTTTTTTTCATGCCTTATTATGTCTGTGTTGGCACACAGACATATTGTTTTTCTAAGAATTCTTTGTTTCTTTATTTCTTTCTTTCTTTCTTACTTATTTCTTCTTTCTTTCTTACTTATTTCTTCTTTCTTTCTTTTTTTCTTTTTTTCTTTCTTTTTTTCTTTCTTTCTTTCTCTCTCTCTTTCTTTCTTTTTTCTTTCCAGGCAAAATTTTCCGACATTTCATTTGAAAAGTATTACACGTAGAAACTCCAAACTTGGCACAATTTATTATACTTCTATACATAAAGTCTGGCCTTTTAATAATGAGAGGTCATGCTTTTCAAAATTATACAAATGAGGGCTAATTAAAGTTTCAAATCTTCAATATCTAATATACTATAGTAGATGTAGTACCGAGTGTATTGGAGTTCGATCATAGCAAGGCAAAGGTCATCTCAAATGTCAAGGTCATGTCAAGGTCAAAAGTCATGTCAAAGTCAAAGGTCAGTTTAAGGTCAAAATGTGATTTTAAAGTCAAAATGTCATTTTAAAGGTCAAAGACCACTTGAGGTAGAGGCATCTCAAGGTCAAAGGTCATTTCCAGGTCAAAAGGCACTTTCGATGGTGGCTTTCTTCTAGCCATAACTTGGTCAATTTTTATCCAATTTTGACCATGTTGGACTCAAATTGTAGCTTTTGTAACACTGCACATTTTTGAAGTCTCGCCTTTTTGTAATGAGACGTTATACTGTTCAAAAGTATGCAAATGAGGGCTAATTAAAGTTTTCAATCTTTAATATCTTATATACTATAGTAGATATAGTTCCACGTGTATAGGAATTCGATCATAGCAAGGCAAAAGTCATCTCAAATGCCAAGGTCATGTTAAGGTCAAAGGTCATGTCAAGGTCAAAGGCCAATTTTATGTCAAAATACATTTTAAAGGGCAAGGTTCACTTCATCTCAAGGTCAAAGGTCATCGCAAGGTCAAAGGCCACTTTCTATAGTGGCTTTCTTCTAGCTATAACTTGGTCAATTTTCATCCAATTTTGATCATGTTGAGCTCAAATTATAGCTATTGCAACACTGCACATTTTAAAAATTACATGTGACCCATGTCATCTGAACTTTAGAAAGTTTTACCCAGCCATAACTCGGCAAATTTCCATTCAATTCTAATCATGTTGGACTTACATTGTGGGTATTGTAACACTATACATTTTTGCAATTTAAATGTGACCTGTAAAGATTAGAGTTCAAAGGTCAAGGTCATTTGGACTTGGAAATTTTTATCCAGCCATAAGCTGAATGGAATGTGAAGTACCAAAGCACAAAAGTTGTACCATTTAACATTTACAACTTTTGAAAGCACACAGACAGATTTGCTTTTAAGCTAATCTTCCTTTCTGGTTTTGTCTTTTGTTGCCTTGATTTTATTAATTATATAGATTGGGTGCATCGTCATAAAAAAATGCGTTAATTAACATACAATACATATTTGAAACAAAATACATTCAATAAAAATTATGCTCAACTTATTTTCACAGCCATCCCTGTATTACATTTAAGCTTCAAATAACAACTTACTGAATATGTACCTAAATTAAAATAATTTTGATGGAATATTAAAAATATGAAAGTCCATTAATTTATAGAAATAGCAAATCAAACACTTGGCTATGGCTGATGACCAGTCAATGCAGCAAACTTATAGTGCTGCCCCCTGTTGAGCACTTAGGAAACTGAAATATCACAAATTTGCACGACAATGCAATGCTGTTTATGAAAAAAATAGTACACATATTCAGACGCTTCTTTCATAGTCATCATTTTATCAAAAAAATTAAAAGGGTCTCTAGACTGAGAACTTTATGCTCATCAGGAAGTCCAATTCCACAGTTTTACGCTGTTGAATAAGAATGAGTTCTTTCCTTGACCTCCCACTGCATGGCACCTTGTGAGTGGACATGAAAGCTCTTGTGTTGAAAGAGAGGTCAGTTCTGCTAAGCTACAGGTCATGAAATAATCTGGTTTCAGTTGCGCACTTCGTGCATAAAATGAGTTCAAGCACGTCATGGGAAGAAAATACTGGAGAGAGATTTTACTGTTTGGTAATTCGCTAGTAAACATAACAAAAGAGTCAAAATGAGTAAAAAAATACATCAATGTGCTCTATTTTTCCACCTTTTCTTGTATTTTTGAAAAACTGAGAAATGCAAATGGATTAAAACCCAGCTTTTCCCAAGAGAACAAGCCTTGGGTGAATCAATGCCTAGACTGTCACATTACTGAAATAAATAAACAAATAATGATGATAGCAATAATAATAATAATAATAATAATAATAATAATAATAATAATAATAATAATAATAATAATAATAATAATAATAATGATAATAATAATAATAATAATAATAATAATAATAATAAGCCTTTAAATGCAAATGAATATGTACTCTACTTATGCTGATTTCTCCCTATTTTCTCTCGCAAGACATTTTTGCTTTTTTCCTTTCAAATAAGTACAACTTTAGTAATGGAATGTCAGTGAATAATAGATAAGTACATATATACCTTGAGTGAAGCTGAAGGGGAACTTAATTATTGTATCCCTAGAAAATGAATTTTAATGCCAGGAAAGTGTGTCAAATGGCGACAAAATATGTTAAAATTCAGAAACTTCCCCAAGCTTTGACTCCCGAACCCCCGGCTCACTTTAATAGCAACACCGCCACCCCCTTCAGAATTCATGGATCCGCACCTGTGGGTCCCAGTGTCATCCAAACTTATCATACACGTCGCTAGCTATAGTCCAGCAGGTTGGCATCTTTTAATTTGTGGGTAAGGAATTTCCGATGAATGTCACTCACCAAGTTTAAACTTGTGCAAAACTTCATTATGGAAACGAGAAATTTTATCTGGTAACCGAGTATTTAACCCTATACGAAACATATACATGGAATTTTTGCGTTAGTGCAATGAACCCAGTACTCTCTAGTGTATTTAGTTTACCTGTTAACCGTTGTATTCCTCTTACATCTTACTGCTCTGTGCAATAAGATAAGCATAGTGCACCCATGGGGTAGCATTCTGGGTGGTGGACAGCGAGAAGCTTGGGGTGGCGAAGAAACGCCCGCGCTGCTGTGCGCAATAGCAGTAACTCCACGGTGGCAGTGTGCACACACACAGAGACAACCAGCAGAATGGTTGTAATCACATTCTGGTCTGAATGAATCCATTCATACTGACCGCCAAAGTTACTGTCCACCGAAAATCTACTAGTGAAATGGCCAAGTTTTGTCAGAAGGCCAAACAGATAAGGAATGTCAACCAACCACCAACTGCTTCTGTAAATCCATATCAACCTAATAGCTGTGCGACGTTACAAACCTCCACACGGAGACGGTGAAAAAATGCTGTTGAATCTTTTGCTTTACATTCTCGTACCGAAAGTGGCAAGAAACTACAGGCGCGCTCAGTTGCAGGTCGTTTTGGTGAGGGTACACCTACCACCTGCAATTCTCCTCCGAGAATGCCCTGTTATTGCAAGCCTCCATCCCGTTATTTGACCGAAGTGAATGAAAGCGTACCTGCAACTGAGCGGGCGAAAGTTCGATCGCCACACAATAGTGTTATGTCTGGAACATTCCGTGGGTCACCCGACTATCACAAACTGACCGCAGAGAATAATGGCATCGCAGATACACCGAATGACCGTGTCACTACCAATACAATGTGTCCGCTCAGTTCATTGTCAGTGAAACCTGACACAGACATGGCAACACAACCTTCTCAAAATTATTTTCATCAATTTGCCGAAAAAAAAAAAAGCAAAAACAAAGGGGTCTAAAAATTGCTCATCTTAATGTTAGAAGCATAGTTCCGAAAATTGATGAAACTAGATATTTTCTTCAGTGTGCAGCACTGGATATTTTTACCATATCTGAAACCTGGCTCGACAACAGTGTTGACAGTTCAGAGTTAGCTGTTAGTGGCTATAACCTTCTGAGGGCTGACAGAAACCGTCACGGTGGTGGTGTCGCTTTATTTATTAAGAATCATTTTACATGTAACATGAGGGAGGACCTAACACATGATGATACTGAAAGTATTTGGATAGAGATAAGATTACCTAACCAGCCACAACTTCTAGTATATTGCCTGTATCGACCACCTTCGGCCAAAGAAAAATACTTTAATGCATTGGTATACCAAATAGAAATGGCCATCAACGAAGGACAACATCTGATTATTTTGGGTGACTTTAACATTAATTATTCTATAAATGACAATAATGACACACATCCAATCAGATTACTAGAAATACATTTTGATCTTACCCAGCTCATCTGTGATCCAACGCGCGTTACTCTTAAATCATCTTCTACTATCGATCTTATATTAACAAATTGCCCGGATAAGCACACTGTTTCGTCGGATCTGAAATATTCCATAAGCGACCATTATCTTATATATATATATATATATATATATATATATATATATATATATATATATATATATATATATATATATATATATATATATATACTGTAGTATCAATGAAAATTCCCAGGAAAAAGCCACGGGAGAAACTTGTTCGTAACTATTCCACCTTTGATTCCGACAAATTTATCTTACATTTACACAATGCCCTGGCAATCAATCAGACTATTGAATCGAGAGATGTTAATACAGCATGGTCAGCTTGGAAAAACACCTTTAATGCGGTTTGTCAGGTTTATGAACCCCTCAGAAAAATTCGTGTACGCGATCGTACTAATCCTTGGCTAACACCTGAGCTGATTAAACGAATCTACCACAGAGAATTATCCACGAAAAAGCTCTTTTACTTAATAATGATGAATTGTGGACAGAATATAGAGCCATTCGTAACAAATTAACACGTGATATTCGCGTAGCTAAGCAAACTTTTTATCAAGACTCAATAATCAGTGCACGAAATCAAAAAGAAATGTGGAAATGTCTAAAGCACCTAATTCCGTCAAAAACATGATAGTTTTGTACCTGCAAATTTGACTGCAGATGGATTTAACGATTATTTCGTCAATATCGGAACTGAACTCTCTTCTAAATTTGAAGCTGACGCGCCACTTCCTTCAGTTACAGATCGCATTGCTTCTAGCCAATACATCTTTACCTCAATCGAATGCCAATATGTTCGATCGCAATTACATTCTCTACATAATCGTAGTTACTTGGACATACTTGGTATGGATAGCAAACTTTTGTATCTTGCTGCTGATGTAATAGCGGCATCCTTAACTTGGATCTTTAACCCATCCCTAACAACTGGAGATGTCCCAGGGGACTGGAAAATTGCGCGTGTTACGCCAATGTTTAAGGATAAAGGGTCGCGCAACGACTATTCATGCTATCGTCCAATTTCAGTGCTGTCCCATGTGAGCAGAATCCTGGATAAATATATTCAATCTGACTACATGGATTTCCTAAGTAAATATAATTTAATCACTCCCGATCAATCAGCTTTCCTCAAATACCACTCTACACAAACTGCCCTACATTACATGGCCGATGACTGGCTTCATTCGTTCGATGAGGGTACTCCTACCTTAGCAGCTTTTCTTGATCTTCAGAGCCGTTTTTACACTATAGATCACAATATTTTGTTACATAAACTAGAGAAATACGGTATATCTGGTAAAGAAAACGCTTGGTTCAAGTCTTACTTTAATGGTCGTTCTCAAGCTTGTAATGGCCGTCTATCTAAAGTACAAAATATAAAGTTGGGAGTTCCCCAAGGCTCTTCCTTGGGACCTACCCTGTTTTTAATCAACGTTAACGACTTTCCATCTGCAATGAAATATTGTAAATGTCGACTGTTTGCTGATGACGCCACTATCTACTGTTGGTGTCCTACCGTTACAGAAGCAAAACTGTAGGTACTGTCAGACCTCAGTGGCGCGTCTAACTGGCTTTCCAAAAAAAATGAACCCTTAATATCCCAAAATCTGGTATCATGACATTAGGACATCACAAACGCACAGGTGATTTTGAGACTTCTGTGACACTCAACGGTAGATCACTGTCCACTGTAACAGAATCTAAACTCTTAGGCGTTGTCGTAGACTTTAATTAAAGTGTGTGTGTCAACACACACTTTTTTGTTTTTCCTGAAATTAAAGTGTGTGTGTCAACGCACACTTTTCTGTTTTTCTAGGAATTCTTTCTTTCTTTCTTTCTTCTTTCTTTCTTTCTTTCTTTCTTTCTTTTTAAAGTGTGTGTGTCAGCACACACTTTTCTGTTTTTCTAGGAATTCTTTATTAAAGTGTGTGTGTCAGCACACACTTTTCTGTTTTTCTAGGAATTCTTTATTTCTTTCTTTCTTTCTTTCTTTCTTCTTTCTTTCTTTCTTTCTTTCTTTCTTTCTTTCTTTCTTTCTTTCTTTCTTTCTTTCTTTCTTTACAGGCAAATTTGTCCGACATTTCATTTGAAAAGTATAACACGTAGAAACTCCAAACTTGGCACAATTATACTTCTATAGATAAAGTCTGGCCTTTTTATCATGAGAGGTCATGCTTTTGAAAATTATGTATATGAGGGCTAATAAAAATTTTAAATCTTCAATATGTTACATACTATACAGTGCATTCCACCTAACTTGAGCTCTGGGGGTCGTCTCATTAGTTGTGACCACAGTGCTGGTAGGCCAAACAGCCTATCACTGACCTCTTTGCCCTGCCACTCAACCCGGCTGCTATAATTAGTGGTGTTTGTAAACAGGTCCACATGGGTGCTGCTGTAGACATTTATATGGGTTTTATTCTCACTTTTGTAGCGTCAAATAATTGGATTTTTTACAAAATAATCCGGCTAAAGGGACACCATTTTACTGTGGAGCTGGCCCTGCTATGTGTCTGCCACCCCACCAAACACACATGACCAGTGACAGTGAATGATTGGTATCAAATGGCCAGCGTATTCCAAAGTCCTGGCAAGTGTAACCACATCAAAATAAACCCTACCCTTTCCTCCTGAAGTTTATGTGTATTTTATTACCCCCAATAGATTTCACTCATAATCCACAGACTTTATCAACATCGTAAGACCTGTGGGACATTTTTACAGGAGTATCACATCTCAATTAAACTGCAAACAAGTCATAATCCTGGTATATAGTTTACAAGATGTGACATCAAAATGACCCTTTGAAAATGCGGCATCCCTGGACTCATTCAGGACAGAAGTCTTCATTTACTGTCAGTAAAATTTGTATCAAAGGGATGTACTGAGTATTCTTATCTTTTAAATTAGGGGGTTCTGATTTAAAATTTCTGACAATCATAATAGAATATAATGTGTGCTCATGATTTGTGATATTCTGACCTTTTTTTATTTGTTTCACACATTGTATTAGCAATGCAAATTTGAAAGAATTAGCAAAGAGCATATCCTTTGGGTTTATCACTGAATGAGTTAATTTTGTCATATAAACATTGGCTGCATTGACTGAATGGCTATGTCTGTTTGGTAATTTAATTATAATTTTCTTTCTGGACACCAGTCAGTTCAGTGGCTCTTAAAGAAAACATTTTGGGCTACATTATTTATGTACAATTACACAGTCCAGGAAATGCTCAAGATCCCTGCTCATGCTTTCTTTCTTTCTTTCTTTCTTTCTTTCTTTCTTTCTTTCTTTCTTTCTTTCTTTCTTTCTTTCTTTCTTTCTTTCTTTCTTTCTTTCTTTCTTTCCTACCAGTTAATTTGTCCGACACTTTTCTCGGACACTATTATATATACAAAGTCCAAACTTGGCATGATTGTACCTCCATACAAGGAGTTTGACTGTTTTATATAGAGAAATGAAGATGTTTAAAATTGTGCAAATTAGGGGCATTTGAAATTTTCAATCTTGAATATCTTCAACAGTATAATAGAGATGTCATTCCAACTTCTACTCGGGGGTTGTTGACCATTGGCACCTGATCAACTAATGAATTAAAAGTAAAAGTTGTAGCAATTTAAATTGCTAAATAGCACCATTAGAAATTTTAAATCTTGAATAACTTCAAAGCTATAATAGATAGAGATGACATTCCAACTTCTACTCCTGTTTTACTGAATAGTTGTACATTGCCATACCAATATGCTTTGAAGACACACACACTGATTTGCTATGCAGCAAATCATCTTTCCTAGTTTCTTTCTTTCTTCTTTCTTTCTTTCTTTCTTTCTTTCTTTACAGGCAAATTTGTCCGACATTTCATTTGAAAAGTATAACACGTAGAAACTCCAAACTTGGCACAATTATACTTCTATAGATAAAGTCTGGCCTTTTTATCATGAGAGGTCATGCTTTTCAAAATTATGCAAATGAGGGCTAATTAGAGTTTTAAATCTTCAATATGTTATATAGTATACAGTCCATTCCACCTAACTTGAGCTCTGGGGGCCGTCTCATTAGTTGTGACCACAGTGCCAGTGGGCCAAACAGCCTATCACTGACATCTTTGCCCTGCCATTCAACCCGGCTGCTATAGTTAGTGGTGTTTGTAAACAGGTCCACATGGGTGCTGCTGTAGACGTTTATACGGGTTTTATTGTCACTTTTCTAGCATCAAATAATTGGATTTTTTTACAAAATTATCTGGCTAAAGGGACACCGTTTTACTGTGGAGCTGGCCCTGCAATGTGTCTGCCACCCCACCAAACACACATGACCAGTGACAGTGAATGATTGGTATCAAATGGCCAGCTTATTCCAAAGTCCCGGCAAGTGTAGCCACATCAAAATAAACCCTACCCTTTCCTCTTAAGTTTATGTGTATTTTATTACCCCCAATAGATTTCGCTCATAATCCAGAGCCTTTATCAACACCGTTAAGACCTGTGTGATATTTTTACAGGGGTGTCACATCTCAATTAAACTGCAAACAAGCCATAATCCTGGTATTTATTTTACAAGATGTGACATCAAAATGACCCTTTGAAAATGCGGCATCCCTGGACTCATTCAGGACAGAAGTCTTCATTTACTGTCAGTAAAATTTGTATCAAAGGGATATACTGAGTATTCTTATCTTTTCAATGAGGGGGTTCTGATTTAAAATTTCTGACAATCATAATAGAATATAATATCTGCTCATAATTTGTGATATTCTGACTTTTTTTATTTCTTTCACACATTGTATTAGCAATGCAAATTTGAAAGAATTAGCAAAGAGCATATCCTTTGGGTTCATCACTGAATGAGTTAATTTTGTCATATACACATTGGCTGCATTGATTGAATAGCTATGTCTGTTTGGTAATTTAATTATAAGTTAATGTTTTCTTTCTGGACACCAGTCAGTTCAGTGGCTCTTAGAAAAAACATTTTGGGCTACATTATTTATATACAATTACACAGTCCAGGAAATGCTCAAGATCCGTGCTCATGCATTCTATCATGTCTGTGTGCCAACACAGACATACTGTTCTTTCTCTCTTTCTTTCTTTCTTTCTTTCTTTCTTTCTTTCTTTCTTTCTTTCTTTCTTTCTTTCTTTCTTTCTTTCTTTCTTTCTCTCTTTCTTTCTTTTTTTATGTCTGTGTGCCAACACAGACATACTGTTTTTCTAGGAATTCTTTATTTTTTTCTTTCTTTCTTTCTTCTTTCTTTCTTTCTTTACAGGCAAATTTGTCCGACATTTCATTTGAAAAGTATTTTACATAGAAACTCCAAACTTGGCATGATTATACTTCCATACATGAAGCCTGGTCTTTTTGTAAAGAGGTTCAGCGGTTTTGAAAATAATGCAAATTAGGGCCATTTAAAAATTTAAATCTTGAATATCTCCAAAAATATTATAGGTACAGGTAATCAATCCAACTTCGATTAATATGTTGGTTAGACTGCACATTTTTGTAATTTACATGTGACCCCTAAAGGTCAAAGGTCAATGTCATTTTCACATTTGAAATTTTCATCTAGCCATAACTCAGTCAATTTTCAACCAATTTTAACCATGTTGGACCCAACTTGTAGGTATTGCAACACTGCATATTTTTGTAATTTACATGCAATGCCTAAAGATTAAAGGTCAAGCTCATTCAGGCCTTTTTGTTAAAACTAGCCATAAGCGTAATGGAATGTGAAGTACCAAAGGCTTCAAAGATGGTATCAGTCAAGATTCTGGGGTCCGCTTTGGTAATTGATACTTTTAGCCCAGATAAGAGAGCCTGGGTTTGATATCAGGCTACGGGCAGCATGCTTGTCTGTATGTGTGCCCCTGAGTGGCACACAGAATGCTGTGTGTGACTGCTTTTGTCATGTTTACACAAGACAGAAAAGACATAACTTAGAACATTGGAACAACACATAATTAATTAATTGGGTAAGACATAACAGATTCAACTGAAAGCCACAGGAAGCTGTAGTTTTCCTTGCAGTGAGGTTGCAAGGTTAGGATATCGTACAAGCCACGGGTAGCCAGGTCAGTGTTCAATGTAAACACAGCATGCACCAGTATGAATAGACTGACGTCTACAAGTTGTATCATGCTTAGAAGACTACTTGGGTCATGAGAATGAAATGGAAAAGAATGATGACACAGTCTGTGGTAGTTTATATATCATACATACTATCAAAAATGTTGTCTTTCTTTCTTTCCTTTTTTTCTTTTTTATGGATGTGTGCCAACAGACATATTGTTTTTCTAGGAATTCTTTTTTTCTTTCTTTTTCTTTCTTTCTTTCTCACTTTCTTTCTTTCTTAATGTCTGTGTGCCAACACAGACATATTGTTTTTCTTTCTTTCTTTCTTTCTTTCTTTCTTTCTTTCTTTCTTTCTTTCTTTCTTTCTTTCTTTCTTTCTTTCTTTCTTTCTTTCCAGACAAGTTTGTCCGACATTTTATTTACAAAGTATTACACATAGAAACTCCAAACTTGGCAAAATTATACTTCTATAGATGAAGTCTGGCCTTTTTGTAATGAGAGGTCATGCTTTTCAAAATTATGCAAATGAGGGCTAATTAAAGTTTTAAATCATCAATATTTCATATACTATAGTAGATGTGCTTCCGAGTGTATAGGAATTTTGATCATAGCAAGGAAAAGGCCATCTCAAATGTCAGGGTCATGTCAAGGTCAAAGGTCAGTTTTAGGCCAAGGTGTCATTTTTGAGATGAAGGTTCACTTCAGGTAGAGGTCATCTCAAGGTCAAAGATCATTCAAGGCCAAAGGCCACTTTCGATGGCGGCTTTCTTCTAGCCATAACTTGGTCAATTTGTATCCAATTTTGATCATGTTTGGTTCAAATTATAGCTATTGCAACACTGCACATTTTGAAAATTACATGTGACCCCAAAAGGTCAAAGGTCAATGTCATCTGGACCTTTGAAAGTTTCACCCAGCCATAACGCGGCCAATTTCCATCCAATTCTAATCATGTTGGACTTAAATTGTGGGTATTGTAACACTGTACATGTTTGCAATTTACGTGTGACCTATAAAGGTTAAAGGTAAAAGGTCAAGGTTATTTGAACTTGGAAATATCATCCAGCCATAAGCTTAATGCAATGTGAAGTACCTAAGCACAAAAGTTGTACCATTTAATATTTACAGCTTTTGAAGGCACACAGACAGATTTGCTTTAAAGCAAATCTTCCTTTCTAGTTCTTTTTCTTTTTTTTCTTCCTTCCATACCAGCAAATTTGTCCGACATTTTTCTCGGACACTATTATACATAGAAAGTCCAACCTTGGCATGATTGTACCTCCATAGGAGGAGTTTGACTGTTTTATACAGAGAAATGAAGATGTTTAAAATTATGCAAATTAGGGGCATTTGAAATTTTCAATCTTGAATATCTTCAACAGTATAATAGATATGTCATTCCAACTTCTACTCGGGGGTTGTTGACCATTGGCACCTAATCACCTAATGAATTAAAAATAAAAGTTGTAGCAATTTAAATTATGCTAAATAGCACCATTAGAAATTTTATATCTTGAATGACTTCGAAGCTATAATAGATAGCGATGTCATTTCAACTTCTACTCCTGTTTTATGGAATAGTTGTACTTTGCCATACCAATATGCTTTGAAGACACACACACTGATTTGCTATGCAGCAAATCATCTTTCCTAGTTTCTTTCTTTCTTTCTTTCTTTCTTTCTTTCTTTCTGTCTTCACCGGCAAATTTGTCCGACATTTCATTTGAAAAGTATTATATGTAGAAACTCCAAACTTGGCACAATTATACTTCTATGGATAAAGTCTGGCCTTTTTATAATGAAAAGTCATGCTTTTGAAAATTATGCAAATGAAGGCTAATTAAAGTTTTAAATCTTCAATATCTTATATACTATAGTAGATGTGGTCCCGAGTGTATAGGAGTTCGATCATAGCAAGGTAAAGGTCATTTCAAATGTCAAGGTCATGTCAAGGTCAAAGGTCATGTCAAGGTCAAAGGTCAATTTTAAGCCAAAATGTCATTTTTGAGGTCAAGGTTCACTTCAGGTAGAGGTCATCTCAAGGTCAAAGGTCATTTCAAGGTTAAATGCCACTTTCCTTGGTGGCCTTCTTCTAGCCATAACTTGGTCAATTTTTATCTAATTTTGATCATGTTGGGCTCAAAATGTAGCTATTGTAATCCTGCATATTTTAGAATTAATGTGTGACCTCTAAAGGTCAAAGGTCAAGGTCATTTGAACCTTTGAAAGTTTCATCCAGTCACAACTTGGGTATTTTCCATCCAATTCTAATCATGTTACTCTCAAATTGTAGGTATTGTAACACTGCATATTTTTATAACACGTGACCTTGAAAGGGCAAAGGTCAAGGTCATTTGGCCCTTTAAAAGTTTCATATTGCCATAACTTGGTAAATTTTCATCCGATTTGGTTCATCTTCATGTCAGTTTAACTTCTACTAGGGGGTTCCTGACCATTGCGCATGTAATGAATCTAAAACAAAAGTTGTAGCAATTTGAATTATGCTAAATAGCACCACTAGAAATTTTAAATCTTGAATAACTTCAAAGCTGTAATAGATAGAGATGCCATTCCAACTTCTACCCCTGTGTTATGGAATAGTTGTACATTGCCATACCAATATGCTTTGAAGACACACACACTGATTTGCTATGCAGCAAATCATCTTTTCTAGTTCTTTCTTTCTTTCTTCTTTCTTCTTTACCAGCAAATTTGTCCGACTCTTTTCTCGAACACTATTATATATAGAAACGTCAAACTTGGCATGATTGTACCTCGATACAAGGAGTTTGACCGTTTCATACAAAGGAATGAAGATGTTTAAAACTATGCAAATTAGGGGCATTTGAAATTTTAAATCTTGGATATCTTCAAAAGTATAGCAGATAGAGATGTCATTCCAATTTCTACTAGGGTTTATTGACCATTGCGCATCTAATAAATTTAAAACAAATGTTGTAGCAATATAAATTATGCAAATTAGCAGCATTTGATATTTTAAAAACTTGTATATCTTCAAAACTGTTATAGATAGAGTCGTCATTTGAACTTCTACTAGGGGGTTGTTGACCATCCCGCACCTAATGAATTAAAAATAAAAGTTGTAGCAATCTAAATTATGCTAATTAGCAGCATTCGAAATTTTCTATCTTGAATATCTTCAACACTAAAATAGATAGAGATGTCATTCCAACTTGTACTAGGGGGTTGTTGACCATTGCGCACCTGATGAATTTAAAATAAACATTGGTAATTTAAATTATGCTAAATAGCACCACTAGCAATTTTTAATCTTGAATAACTTCGAAGCTATAATAGATAGAGATGCCATTCAAACTTCTACTCCTGTGTTATGGAATAGTTGTACATCATCATACCAATATGCTTTGAAGGCACACACACTGATTTGCTATGCAGCAAATCATCTTTCCTAGTTTCTTTTTTTCTTTCTTCTTTCTTCTTTACCAGCAAATTTGTCCGACACTTTTCTCGAACACTATTATACATAGAAACTCCAAACTTGGCATGATTGTACCTCCATACAAAGAGTTTGACCATTTCATACAAAGGAATGAAGATGTTTAAAATTATGCAAATTAGGGGCATTTGAAATTTTAAATCTTGGATATCTTCAAAAGAATAAAGATTAAGATGTCATTCCAACTTCTACAAGGGGGTCATTGACCAGTGCGCATCTAAGGAATTTAAAACAAATGTTGATGCAATTTAAATTATTCTAATTAGCAGTATTCGAAATTTTAAAACTTGAATATCTTCAAAACTATTATAGATAGAGACGTTATTTTAACTTCTACTAGGGGGTTATTGACCATTGCACATGTAATAAATCTAAAGCAAAAGTTGTAGCAATTCAAATTATCCTAATTAGCAGCATTGCAAAAATTCAAACTTAAATATCTTGAAAACTATTATAGATAGAGATGTCATTTCAACTTCTATGAGGGAGTTGTTGACCATTGCGCATCTAATGAATCTAAAACAACAGTTGTAGCAATCTAAATTATGCATATTAGCAGTATTCGAAATTTTCAATCTTGAATATCTTCAACACTTTAATAGATAGAGATGTCATTCCAACTTCTGCTAGGGGGTTGTTGACCATTGTGCACCTAATGAATTTAAAATAAACATTGGTAATTTAAATTATGCTAAATAGCACCATTAGAAATTTTAAATCTTGAATAACTTCGAAACTATAATAGATAGAGATGCCATTCAAACTTCTACTCTTGTGTTATGGAATAGTTGTACATTATCATACC
Source organism: Hermodice carunculata (assembly GCA_964020975.1). Classification (NCBI taxonomy): domain Eukaryota; kingdom Metazoa; phylum Annelida; class Polychaeta; order Eunicida; family Amphinomidae; genus Hermodice; species Hermodice carunculata. Next base: position 58,213,052 of record OZ026619.1, read on the forward strand.
GATATGCTTTGAAGACACACACACACTGATTCGCTATGCAGCAAATCATCTTTCCTAGTTAAAGTGTGTGTCAACACACATTATTCTGTTTTTCTTCGAATTCTTTCTTTCTTTCTTTCTTCTTTCTTCTTTACCAGCAAATTTGTCCGACACTTTTCTCGGACACTGTTATACATAGAAACTCCAAATTTGGCATGATTGTACCTCCATACAAGGAGTTTGACCGTTTTACACAGAGGAATGAAGATGTTTAAAATTATGCAAATTAGGGGCATTTAAAATTTTAAAAGCTCCATATCTTCCAAACTATTGCAGATAGACACAAAGTTCTAACTTACACATATAGGTTTGAGACAACTGGCAAATCCAACAGCACACAAACAAAACTTGGGGAATTTTAATGTACGCTAAATTCACCAAATTTCTCCCCAATACACATGCAGGCTTTCAACTGCCTCCTGTATGACCTATTGCTTGACCTATATGGTGCCAGGCAACCATTTTACATTCATAATTAATCAGCTGGAACATGTCTCACAGCTTATTGTCCATGCATGTTGAGTGTACGCTATCGAAGGTCTGGGTCTTGTAGCAAATTGCGGTGGATGGGGGGGGGGGGGGGGCTCCCAACAACTGTGTAATGAGGCTCTCAATAAAATACAGAGGATCTCTTTCTGTTCATGCAAGAAACATCTGCTGCATGTTCACACTAATGCTGGACAGAGCTGTAAGTACACCATGACTGAGACTGACCAGTCAGAGTGTCCTGGTAGCTGGTCTCTTTTACCCTGAGGCTAGGAGTGTGCTGGGCTTATCAGTTCCATCAGTCCCAAGGGATCAGATGGACTGGACTTCTAGGCAGAACAAGCCTGGCAGAGTGTACCCTCTGTTAAAAACAGACTACATACAGAGCTTGCAGTCTCCAATGACTGTTTTCACATTTTGGTGAATTTTGAAAAAGTGTGTGGATTTGTGTCGTCTCACTGGACGCTTTCATGTCTTTGTTTTCTTGTAACCAGTGAGATGAAGCCTGTTCTTCATAGCCATTCACTGAGTCAGAATAGTGCATGTCTCAGTTCACAGGTACATGCACATGTAGTTGAAGTGTGTGTGTCAACACACACTTTTCTCTCTTTCTTTCTTTCTTTCTTTCTTTCTTTCTTTCTTTCTTTCTTTCTTTCTTTCTTTCTTTCTTTCTTTCTTTCTTTCTTTCCTTCTTTCTTTCTTTCTTTACCAGCAAATTTGTCTGACACTTTTCTCGAACACTATTATACATATAAACTCCAAACTTGGCATGATTATACCTCCATACAAGGAGTTTGACCGTTTTATACAAAGGAATAAAGATGTTTAAAATTATGCAAATTAGGGGCATTTGAAATTTCAAATCTTGTAATAGATAGACATGTCATTGCAACTTCTACAAGGGGGTTATTGGTCATTGTGCACCTAATGAATCTAAAACAAAAGTTGTAGCAATTTAAATTATGCTAAATAGCACCATTAGAAATTTTAAATCTTGAACAACTTCGAAACTATAATAGATAGAGGTGCCCTTCCAACTTCTACTTCTGTGTTATGGAATAGTTGTACATTGCCATACCAATATGCTTTGAAGACACACACACTGATTTGCTATGCAGCAAATCATCTTTCCTAGTTTCTTTTTTAAAGTGTGTGTGTCAGCACACACTTTTCTGTTTTTCTAGGAATTCTTTATTTCTTTCTTTCTTTCTTTCTTTCTTCTTTCTTTCTTTTTTTCTTTACAGGAAAATTTGTCCGACATTTCATTTGAAAAGTATTATATGTAGAAACTCCAAACTTGGCACAATTATACTTCTATTGATAAAGTCTGGCCTTTTTATAATGAGAGGTCATGCTTTTCAAAATTATGCAAATGAGGGCTAATTAAATTTTAAATCTTCAATATCTCATCTACTATAGTAGATGTGGTTCCCAGTGTATAGGAGTTTGATCATAGCGAGGTAAAGGTCATCACAAAGGTAAAGGTCATGTCAAGGTCAAAGGTCATGTCAAGGTCAAAGTTCAATCTTAAGCCAAAATGTCATTTTGAGGTCAAGGTTCACTTCAGGTAGAGGTCATCTCAAGGTCAAAGGTCATTTCAAGGTCAAAGGCCACTTTCCATGGTAACTTTCTTCAAGCCATAACTTGGTCAATTTTTATCCAATTTTGATCATGTTGGGCTCAAATAGCAGCTATGGTAACACTACGCATTTTGAGTTTTACATGTGACCTCTCAAGGTCAAAGGTCAAGGTCATTTGGATGTTTGAAAGTTTTATCCAGTCAAAACTTGGCCAGTTTCCATCCAATTCTAATCAAGTTGGACTCAAATTGTAGGTATCACAACACTGCACATTTTTATAAGAACATGTAACCTCGAAAGGTCAAAGGTCAAGGTCATTTGGCCCTTTGAAAGTTTCATCTTGCCACAACTTGGTCAATTTTCATCCGATTTGGTTCATGTTGGGTTTACATTTTGGGTATTGTAACACTGCACAATCTAGATGTGACCAACTTCTACTATGGGGTTGTTGAACATTGCGCAGGTAAGGAATTAAAACTAAAAGTTGTAGCAATTTAAATTATGCTAAATAGCACCATTAGAGATTTAAAATCTTGAATAACTACAAAGCTATAGTAGATAGAGATGCCATTCCAACTTGTACTCCTGTGTTATGGAAAAGTTGTACATTGCCACACCAATATGCTTTGAAGACACACACACTGATTTGCTATGCAGCAAATCATCTTTTCTAGTTTCTTTCTTTTTTCTTTCTTCTTTACCAGCAAATTTGTCTAACACTTTTCTCGAACACTACGATATATAGAAACTCCAACCTTGGCATGATCATACCTCCATACAAAGAGTTTGACCGTTTTATACAAAGGAATGAAGATGTTTAAAATTATGCAAATTATGGGGTTTTGAAATTTTAAATCTTGAATATCTTCAAAACTATTATAGATAGAGACGTCATTTTAACTTCTACTAGGGGGTTATTGACCATTGCGCATCTAATGAATCAAAAGCAAAAGTTTTAACAATTTAAATTATGCTAATTAGAAGCATTTAAAATGTTAAAACTTCAATATCTTCAAAGCTATTATAGATAGAGATGTCACTTCAACTTCTTCTAGGGGGTTGTTGACCATTGCGCATGTAATGAATCCAAAACAAAAGTTGTAGCAATTGGAATTATGCTAAATGGCAGTATTCGAAATTTTCAATCTTGAATATCTTCAACACTATAATAGATAAAGATACCATTCCAACTTCTGCTGCTGTGTTATGGAATAATTGTACATTGCCATACCAATATGCTTGTAAGACACACACACTGATTTGCTATGTAGCAAATCATTTTTCCTAGTTCTTTATTCAAAGTTTGTGTGTCAACACACACTTTTCTGTTTTTCCTTTTCTGTTTTTCTAGGAATTCTTTATTTCTTTCTTTCCATCTCCTTTCTTTAGAGGCAAATTTGTCCGACATTTCATTTGAAAAGTATTGCACGTAGAAACTGCAAACTTGGCACAATTATACTTCTATAAATAAAGTCTGGCCTTTTTATAATGAGTGGTCATGCTTTTCAAAATTATGCAGATGAGGGCTAATTAAAGTTTTAAATTTTCAATATCTTATATACTATAGTAGATGTGGTTCCGAGTGTATAGGAGTTCGATCATATCAAGGCAAAAGTCATCTCAAATGTCAAGGTCATGTCAAGGTCAAAGTTCAATTTGAAACCAAAATGTCATTTTTGAGGTCAAAGTTGGCTTCAGGTAGAGGTCATCTCAAGGTCAAAGGTCATTTCAAGGTCAAAGGCCACTTTCCATGGTAACTTTCTTCTAGCCATAACTTGGTCAATTTTTATCCAATCTTGATCATGTTGGGCTCAAATGGTAGCTATGGTAACGCTACACATTTTGACCTCTAAAGGTCAAAGGGCAAGGTCATTTCGATCTTTGAAAGTTTCATCCAGTCATAACTTGGCCAATTTCCATCTAATTCTAGTCATGTTGGACTCAAATTGTAGGTATTGCAACACTGCACATTTTTATAAGAACATGTAGCCTCGAAAGTGCAAAGGTCAAGGTCATTTGGCCGTTTGAAAGTTTCATCTTGCCATAACTTCTACTAGGGAGTTATTGTCCATTGTGCATGTAATGAATCTAAAACAAAAGTTGTAGCCATTTAAATTATGCTAATTAGCAGCATTTGAAATTTTAACACTTGAATATCTTCACAACTATTATAGATAGAGATGTCATTTCAACTTTTAATAGGGGGTTGTTGACCATTGCGCATGTAATGAATCTTAAACAAAAGTTGTAGCAATTTAAATTTTGCTAGTTAGCAGTATTCGAAATTTTCAATCTTGAATATCTTTAACACTATAATAAATAGAGATGTCATTCCAATTTTTTGTAGGGGGTTGTTGACCATTGCGCATCTCATGAATTAAAGATCAAAGTTGAGGTAATATTAAGTATGCTAAGCAGCACCATTAGAAATTTTGAATCTTGAATAACTTCAAAACTAGATAGAGGTCATTGATGCCATTCCAACTTCTACTCATGTGTTACGGACAAGTTGTACATTGCCATACCAATATGATTTGAAGACACACACACTGATTTGTTATGCAGCAAATCATCTTTCCTAGTTGTGGTTACATTTGTTGCACGAACAAGTCATGATCCATTAAGATTTACATGCAGTCAAAGGCCACCTGCTGTATAGTTACTTTAGCCGGGGCTGATGGGGATGCCAAATGTGGCGGGAGCCACTGTGTTGATGGCTCTTTCTTTGAAACACCATCGATCTCTAGGACAAGCCCAAAGTAGTTACAAACAGCAGATGATTTCTCGGTGTAGGGTCATATAAAAAGAAAAATATATCACTACGGACCTCGTAGCATATGGTCTTTACAGGCAGGTTGTCTCTGTCTCTGTCTTTGAGTACGCTTTTGTCCTAAGGATGAACTCTTTCACTTGTAAAAAACATGTTTTTATCTGTAATATATGTAATAATACACACCATTTAAATATGCTAGTCTTGCGCACTGGCATCGAGGAAAAATGGAAACCATGCTGAGAAGCTATGTAATATGATGGTTGACCTGAGGCTTTGATAAGCGCTAACGACCAGCTAACATTCTGGTCAAGTTTGATGTGCAGATACGTACGCTGTTTCTTCAAAAGTACACTGTTGGGAGGTGCCCATTCCAGTGGGAGTCAACCCTTTGCAGCTGTACACTATGTACATTAACATGTTCAACATTATTCAAATAAACTTAGACAAGGTCTACATGATTCAAGGGGACATACATTATATGTATTACATAAATATATTTGTTCCTATAATATATATAAGAACTGATCAGATGCCTATCATTAAAGTACCATTAAAGTACCTGCGAAGAACAGGTCTGCGATAAATGGCTGCATAACAGCATGAAAGAGGTAACAGCAAGGGCTACCCTCTTTGATAACAGTAACCAGCTTGTACATGTTGTAGTGGAGAAATCGGGGGGGGGGGGGTACTGCCCTAAATTTTTGGTGGAGGTGTGCGTCTCGACCTTTCGACAACCCACCATTTGTTAGGGCATTTTTTCACAAAAATGATACCTTTGTTACTGAATTTCGGAAGAAAATTTTGACCTTAATTAGGGGAATTTTCCCGAATTTTGTGCAGAGAAAATTACTCTTTTTAGGAACTTTTTTGCAACATACTGGACCTTTCTTCGGGAAATTTCGCTGAAAAGAGGGGCCTTCAGCATGGCACATACCGAACATCGTCACTAAATTAATGGGAGTACCCTCCCCCTCCCACGGGGGAGAAATTAAGTGAATTAAAATTCCTCAACTTTTGTTCCCATTCCGTAGGAGTTGCCCATAACGCAAACCCATCTATTGAACTGGGAATGGCACCGCTATCTATGATAGCATTGAAAATATTAATAAGCTTTAAAAATTTCATTTAATATGACCTTTATTAGCAAAAATTTAAATTTTATTACTTTGTGGTTCATTTGATATACTTATAGCACAAACGTAATAATTGAAGTGGGAATGATATCTCCATCTATTCTAGTTTTCAACTTTAATATTCTAATGTGTCCCAATTATCATAAATTTAAATTTTACAACTTGTTTATTGTCCATTGGATGTGTCCACAACACAAACCCATGAATTGAAGATGGAAGAACGGCTCTATCTATAGTATTTTTGAAGACATCCAACATTAAAATTTTGAGTTTGTTTATAATATGCCTCAATTTTAATTCTACAACTGTTGTAATGTGTCTAAAAGATGCGCAACCGCAACAAATAAACCAATAGAAACAATATTTGGGCTTCTATGTCGAACACCTTGGAAGCACGTAGGGATTGAAATTTTCAAATGGCCCAAATTTGCATAATCGCCAACCTGTTGACTATTCTGAATGATACGCGAGACTTGATCACGGGAGCTATAGGCATGCCGAATTTGAAGTTTCAGGCTTGCAACGTGTCTGAGTTTGATGACACAAATTTAAAGTGGAATGGTAGCCAAGCAATCAATCAATCAATCAAGCAAGCAAGCAAGCAAGAAAGCAAGAAAGAAAGGAAGAAAAAAAGAAAGAAAGAAAGAAAGAAAGAAAGAAAGAAAGAAAACATTTTTGAGACAAACAAAGGACCAAAAAAAATTATTATTATTATTATTATTATTATTATTATTATTATTATTATTATTATTATTATTATTATTATTGTTATTGTTATTATTGTTATTATTATTATCATTATTATTATTATTATTATTATTATTATTATTATTATTATTATTATTATTATTATTAAATGAATAAATAAATAAATAAATAAATAAATAAATAAACCAAACAGACTTGGGGTGACGGGTGATTATTTTTATCATAAAATCCTTTCTTTCTTTCTTTTTTCTTTTTTTTTTTTGTATATAACAGCATTACCAGGGAAATGATCGACTTCCAAATGACAAATCCAGGTTACCTCTGTGAAGAGACGGAAGCTATACTCACTCTACTGGCAGATTCTACCGTTCCACCAGTCACTCTTTCTCTTCTAACGGAGGCTGGTCTGCTTAGACAGCAACCATGAAATAAGATGACGTAATTCGACTTTTTTCAATCAAGCAGACTACTTATTTCTCATCTTTTAGACCTGATTTACGCAAGCTCGTACTAATATTGTGTTTGTGTCTTTTCGTCAAGAGCCCACTGCCTAGTAGCCATTACCCTACATTCCGCAGTCCGACCTCTTCACTCTCCACAAGCTAACCTCTCACTGTCTAACCTACATACATATGGAAGTACTATTGTCCATATTGCACACGTTCCTCAGTAGAATTTTGACATAGGCTGTATTGGCCCAAACAAGTTAGAGTCTTCAGCGGGTAACTACTCAGAACTCATTTAACAGCACTGAGTCTGTTGGCGAGGGGGTGGGGAAGGGAGGGAGAGTGAGGGGGTCTGTGCAGGCAATCCAGCAGGGCCACGGCATGTCGAGTTGTACTTCCCATATATGCAAACATTCACATGTACTGGGCGGGGTAGGTCGGGATGGTCTTGACCGGCTTCCATCTTCAAAGAGAAGAGGATTGGCGTCCGAACAGCTTCTGAGTTCTTTCGCATCTCACTCTGATAACATTAGTGGCCCGCGTGGTTAGTGCAAATAAACGCAGCTCTTTGGCAGGAGGGCGTCAAAAGACCATTGGTCATGGCTCACAAGCTCAAGCTGGGATCTTTCTCTTGTCTCACCGGGAGTCAATTGAGTCGTCACGGCACTTATGAATGGCATCGTAAATTACTAGCTCTGAGGTTGGCAATGTAACGCGAGCGACGGAAGCTGCGGTAGCCAGCGTGGAAAATAGAACAGGTTGTTTTCGGCGAGTTCATTTTCTGAGACAGGAAACTTTGCCCAAAGCACGGACATACAGTTAACGATGATATCTATGTCGACATTGTTTTCCGTGTATATGTTTCACAAACTGCACTGCTGGATCAATGATTTTTTCGTCTGACGAAGAAATCCGAGTCTTTGATATTTCATGTTTTGTATAATTTCTGGACTCCCCTATTGACGGGAAAAATAGGTACACTCCATGTACGCCTTGATTGTTTGTATACAAGAAGTTTATATTAGTTCACTCGCTGGAACCAGCAGTCACGGGGTAAAAAGAAACATCCAATCTTGAATGCAATCAAGGATTTCTGCAGGTAAGTCCGCAACAGATATTTATCATCCCACTATCGTTTAGTCTAGCTTGCAGTCATGTTGAGAAAAATACATTTCATGCATGCACGTGTTTCAGAAGGGTTTTCAAGACCCGGCCGTTCCGTGGTCAGAAAACATGAGTGTAGTTTTTCCTGAAATTCCGTGTTGTATCAGGAGGTGGAGAACAGTCGTCTTTCACCACTGTCCATATACCCAGGCATCATATGACGTGTAAATTTGAAAAGTTATTATCCTGTGATAAGGAAAAAAAATCAAATTCTGTAAACTAAGATCATGGGCATACTGACCGGGTGCTATACCCGTCATACAGCTTCAACACTGGTACCATCCAGAATGAGAAACATTTTAAATTGTAATTGATAAACTGAGTTGAGGAATGGTTTATGTACAAAGCTTTGCAGCCCCAATGAGCAACTTATGCATCAAGTGACATGGGAAAGTTTGTTTATACTGTGTATAATGAAACAGTGTTATGACGCAATGGCCCATCCTCAAATTTGTTAAGAAAAGTCTTCGATATGCGGAAAGCACACGTGTCTTAGACTGGAAAACCCATGTGGAATAATACCTGGGTGCACTCATACATGAAATATAAAATTTTGTTTTAGCTTAGCTGACTTGTCAGGATGGTCCTTCGCCCGTCCGTCCACAATTCAAATTTTCGACTTCTCCAAAACCGTCTGCCAGATTTACTTCAAACTTGGTGGGGATGTACCTTGGGTGGATTTCAAGTTTGTTCAAATGAGAATGCTCCAGTTGTTTGTTGCTTTATGATTTTTTTGTACTTTTCGGGCGAATCTAAAAAAATCTCCGAAACCGCTCACCCAATTGCTTTGATTTTACATATGAACACCCCTAGGGACTCCTAGTTTTTAATTTGGTCACCAGATGGCGCTGCAATTTTTAGGGTATTTTTTTATTATTATTATTTTTTTTTTTTTGGTGTGTTTTTGCTGCTTTCGACTTCTCAAATTCTCCAGAAAAGTCGCTCAGATTCAGCTGAAACTTGGTGGATATGTTCCTTGTGGAAGGGTCAAAGTTGTCCACCAGGTGGCATTGCTTTGTATCCCCTTTTTTTATAACGAATTTTACAATTCGGGTAATTATCGGTAAATGCACCTTTCCTATTGATTACTCTGTCAGTCAGTTGGCCTTCTAATGCTAATCCACATTTTCACGACTTCTTCTCCGAAACCATCAGCCAGATTGATTTCAAACTTGGTGGGGATGTACCTTGGGTGGGTCTCTTTTCTGACTTTTTATTCTTTTTTGGGAAAATCTTGAAAAATCTCTTGTTTGAAACTGCCCACCCGATTGCTTTGACATCACACGAAGACACTCCTAGAGGCTTCTAATTCTTCAGTTGTTCACCAGGTGGCGCTGCAATTTTTTTCTATTTTTTTATGATTTTTGTGTATTTTTGCTTTTGTTTTGTCTTCTTCTTCAGGATCGTCACTTAGATTAAGCTGACACTTGATGGATGTGCTCCTTGTGGAAGGTTCAAACAAACTTGCTAACTAAGTGGCAGTGCTATTGATTCCCGATTTTTAACGATTTTTTTTTCAATTGGGGTACCAATCGGTAAGTGTACCTTTCATATCGATTGCGATGTAAGTCAATGGGCGTTCTATTGCTAATTCACATTTTGGACTCCTCTGAAGAAACTGTCAGTCAGATTAACTTCAAACTTGTAGCTTTTGTGGGTCTCTAACAAGTTTGTTTGAATGGTCACGCTGTTCACTTAGAAACTTGAGATTTGTTTTGAGTGAGGATCTTGATGTTGCATATGTTAATGTTTCCCTCTGAAGGTCACGCTTAGACAGTACATGAGTGACCTTGACCTTGTTTCTGGGATCACAGTGCAACATACATGAATTTATTCTTCACTATAACTTGAGAGTTACTTGATGTGGTACCTTGATGTTGCACACGTTAGTGTTCTTCCATAAAGGTCAGACTTACTCAGTACATGGGTGACCTTGATCCTATCCCAAGTTCACAGAGCCCCAAATGTGATGAATCTCGAGGTCAGCTAAGCATGGGCTGTTCACACAGCTCTTTCGTTTCTCTTTTCCCGTTTTTCCTATGCGTATGTACATGCCAAGACTGCACCAGTAACAAGGTTAATACTTGTAAAGTTTTATGATGTGAATGAAATGGAAATGGAAATATTCTGTAATTCCAGCCCTTTGAATATGAAGTATTTTTATTAGATGAGAAAACAACAACAACAACAATTATGGCAGCAATGAGAGAACGGGGAGGGGGGGAATACCCGGCAATGCGGATAAGATAGTGAAGTACCAATAAGAGTATCAATACTTTTTTACTTAGCCTAACCCAGTTAATGAAATGTGATCAAATGAAGTTTTTACTTTAATGTTAAACAACTCTTGAGTACTATATCAAGCGTATATATTTGGAATTGTCCATATGAATGTTTTTTTTTAAATGATAAACTGTGGCCATTTCCAGAATCACTTGCTGCCACCAGGGAGCTGCCGTCAAATGGAAGCTCCCTGCTCTCACGCAGTAATGACTAGACCAAATTTGGTGGTTTCAGAAATTTTGATCAACAGAAAAATAAACATTTTTTACATCAAACTGTTTCGTAGGATATTTTTCATCAAGAGCCTTCAGCACAAACCTGTGAATTAAATGGGAATGATACCTCTAACTATTATAGCTTTGAACAATTTCAACATTTAAACTTTTAAGTGCCTTTAATTAGCAAAAATGCAAAGTTTGCTACTTTTGTTTTGGGTTCGTTTGTCACTCATTTGATGTGGTCAGGACACAAACCTATGAATTGAAGTCGAACGGTTTTTACAACAATGCCATGTGTGCTACTGTACAGTAAAGTGCTTACTAACACAGGGTCCCAAAGCTTGATATTCCGTAACTTTGTCGAAAATGAACATATCCACAAACCTTCATCATAATGCCATCAGTGTGACTAAATCCTGATAACATTTGGCTTGCTCAGCTGTTCTGGAACGGTCGAATATAGAATGAGCACACAAGATCATATATATATCGCCTATATATATATATATATATATATATATATATATATATATATATATATATATATATATATATATATATATATATATATATATATATACATATATATATATGTATATTTATATCAATCAGAGCGACACCTGCTGGACAAAATGAGAACTTCATGGGCCGAGGTGACATTGGGCAATATCAGACCAATTGGCCAAGTTGTTTCTGAGAGGAAAATAGAAAAACTAGAAAAGATGATTTGCTGCATAACAAATCAGTGTGTGTGTCTTCAAAGCATATTGGAATGGCAATATACAACTTGTCCGTAACACATGAGTAGAAGTTGGAATGGCATGAATGACCTCTATCTAGTTTTGAAGTTATTCAAGATTCAAAATTTCTAATGGTGCTACTTAGCATACTTAAAATTACCTCAACTTTGATCTTTAATTTATTAGGTGTGCAATGGTCAACAACCTCCTAATATAACTTTGAATCACATCTCTTTCTATTATAGTGTGGAAGACATTTAAGATTTAAAATTTTTAATACTGCTATTAAGCATAATTTAGATTGCTACAACTTTTGTTTTAGATTCGCTACATGCGCAATGGTCAACAAATCCCTAGTTAAAGTTGAAATGACATCTCTATATAAAATAGTTTTGAAAATATATAAGATTTCAAAATTCAAGTACCGCTTACTAGCATAATTAAATTGCAACGTTTGTTTTAAATTCATTATATTCGCAATGGTCAATAACCCTCCTTGGAATGACATCTCTGTCTATTACACTTTTGAAGATATTCAAGATTTAAAATTTCAAGTGCCCTTAACTTGCATAATTTTAAACATCGCCATTCCTCTGCATGATAAAGCCCAACTCCTTGTATGGAAGTACAATAATTTCTGTGTATAACAGTGTCCGAGAAAAGTGTCGGACAAATTCACTGGTAAATGAGAAAGAACTAGAAAAGAAGATTTGCTTCACAGCAAATCTGTCTGGTGCCTTCAAAATGAGAACAGTTTGAAATGCTACACTTTGTCATTGTTCAATATAATCTTAAATTTGTGTATAAGCCTGTATTATAAGGATGTGGCCATGTCACCATCTAAGAAAATGAAGTTTGAATGAAACTACTATCTTTAATAGTTTTGAAGCTTTTCAACATTTTAATTTTGTGTATTTACTTACTTTGCATAAATTGAAAGCCTGCAACTTTGGTTGATGGTTCATTGGAAGGGGCTGTGCCGCAGACCCATACATTGCAGTAGGAATGGCACCTCTATAATAGTTTTGAAGCTATTCAAGATTTACATTTTGCATGTTCACCTAATTTGCATAAATTGAAATCCCACAACTTTGATTTATGGTTCATAGGATGCAGCTTTGCCACAAATCTATAAATAGAAGTTGGGATGTTATGTCTATGTCTAACAGTTTTGGAGATATTCAGCTTTGAATTTTTTTCAAAGCCCCTGATTAACATAATTTGAAATTCTACAACATATACTGACCATTATATTGGCAGGTGTCACAAACCTATTTATGCACATCGAAATATTGAGTATGTGCAATAGGTTTGAAGATGTGAAGCTTTTAAAATTGTAATTGCCACTAATTTGCATACTATTAAACATCAAGACTATTCTAAATGAGACACACAATGTCACAGGTTAGGTCAGTCACCATAGCAATTTGGGCAGTTTTCGAAAAAAATATTGCTTGAGAAAATCTCCAGCAAACTTGGTCATAAAGATGAAAGAAAGAAAAGAAAAAGAAACAAACAAACAAAGAAAGAAACAAAGAAAGAAAGAATGAATTTGCTTGGGCACCCTTGGAACCAGAGAAAAGTCACCCTTGGGAGCAGAGAAAAGTGCCCACTCCTGAGAGGGTCAGCCCTTCTGGGCAGTAGGGATGAGTATGTGTGCATGAACGTGTACATTATTCATACATGTACATGTACAGTGTATACATACTATTATTCAAGGGGAGGTGTATACATGCAATACAAAATTGTCTTTCTTCCTTTATCACATAAACAAATTTTAACCGAAGCTGTCAAGAAACTACATGTACATGTACCTTGTGAACTGAGACAAGCTCTATACTGTCTTTGTATTGGCTATGAAGAACAGGCTGGGTCTGGCCAAGTAGTTTATTTTTAACAGATGGTACACTCAGGCTTGTTCTGCCTACCAGTCCAGAGGCTTGTTGGTTCCCCTGGGACTAATAAGCTCAGCAGACTGGCTTAGCCTCAGGCAAAACTGACCAGCCAGAATACCAGTCTCAGACATGATGCACTGACAGCTCATAAGCTGTCTGGTACATCTGGCAGCATGGAGAAGATCTGTTCTCGCATGAACAGAAAGATATTCTCTGTATTTTATTGAGAGCCTCATTACACAGTTGTTGTGAGCCCCCCCCCCCAAAAAAAAAAATTGCTACGAGACCCAAACCTTGCACATCATACACCTGCTTGCATGCATATATAGAAGGCTGCCTATGAGCACAGGTTCAAGGTAATTAATCATGGATGCAAAATGGTTGCCTTGCACCATGGAGGTCAAGCACAGGTCACCAAGCAGTTAAAGGCCTGCATTTGTGAATTAGGAAGAAATTCGGTGAATTTAGCATACATTTAAATTCCCCAACTTCTGTTTGTGTCTTTCTATAATATCTTTGAAGATATAGAGTTTTTATCTGTGGCGAAGCCACAGATATTACAATCAGTTTTGGCGGCCATCTTTGTTTACGTGTTGCTTGGCAATGCCAAAAAAAGTTGGGGATATCCAAGTTTCTGAACGGGAATTTGAGGTTTAAGGCCCAATTGTTGAGGTTGCAGGTCTGAAGAGCTTGAAAAGAGCCATTTGTAAGTCCTCAATTAATTCAATTTAGTTGAAAACTTGCTGCGAAGTTGATATATGGGTCAAGGGCCGCTCTCAGAAGTCTGAAAATATCCACTTGTTGCTCATTAGGGGATCGTTTCACCCGAAACAACGCGCCTCTGTGTCGTGAAGAAAGTTTAGCTGCAGGTCGTTTGTTAATTTTTGGGGTACATCTTTTAATAAGAGGCTTTTTCTTATCTGTGTGTACACAAGTGTTCTAATATAAGTGCGTAATTATCCAACCAGCCATTATAACCCAGCCACCGGAGACAAGGAACTTTCCCAAGACCAAACGGTCACCCGTGAGCGTGGCGTATGTAGTCAGAATTACACGCGTGCGCACAATGGCACATCGCTCCACATGTTGGTCAACGTTCCGCTTGTGTTTACATCGGCCGTAACGAAAGAAAGTGCGTAATACTATTGACTTTTGGTTTAATTTTTGGGTACATCTTTTTATGAGAGGCTATTTCGTCAGGCAGACTTTGTTCGAAAACTTCGGCACATGTTACCGCAATACAGAACGGGAAGACGGGCTTGCGCTTCCCTGCAGAAGGCGGAATGAATTCACCCAAATTCTTGAGTTTGCACATCCGGGTATACAAATGGAGATGTACGGTCATCTGTTTGCACGAGGACGAATCTGGTGATTGCTGTGTCGAACTCTTTGGATTGCATAGACAAGAAAGAAAGACCAAAGGTTAATATAGAGGCATATCAGAGCACTGTCCGCATAGAATGACAGAATCTGTTGTATTCGAGCAACGGATAGAGTGTTGAAACGATCGCAATTTCACCGCAACCCAAATGAGGCCCCAGCGTACGCGATGCAAAGCGAGAGCCGATCAATATTTCTGCGTGCAGTGGGGCTCCCGTTGGGATGTAGGATATCAAATCAATTTAATGGAATTGAAATAAAAGTGCACGTACATAAGGATACTTGAGCCCCCCCTCCCCCCCCCCCCCCCCCGTGTCAAAAGAATGTGAAATTAACCGCTGAATTATAGCACTGCAGGCTTTAGATATTATAATGAATTTGTAAAAAACATTAACATATTTCTCCATTTACTACTCTGGCAGATTGTCATATTGACATGCACAAGTTCCAACATGTATCATGTTTCATCTTTCACCGTCTTTTACCCACCACACGTCATCCAACGAGGAAAGGATGCCAGACAAAGATAAATTTGAAGCGATTCTGTAATATACTTGAGATGTGAAAGTTTAGTTTTATTTCATTAAAATGCAAGGGAGGCCGACACTCGAACATATACTTTTAAATCAATCAACCAATACATAAAACAAATTACAATATTTAAATAGATTGAAAGCTAATTGCCTCCGTGAAAATTTTGTTTGCATCATCAAAAAGATGCAGTGCCAGTGTAATGTTTGTGAAGAATAATTTTTGTTTATAATTTTCAAGAATTTGTCAGAAAAACATTAAATAATTTTTGGAATTCAATAGAATGTTGATATCAGATAACTCAACTTAAGTACATCAAATCACATTCTGATTCAAAGATTCACAGTTTATAAAAATTGAAAGAAAAAATGCCCTACCTACCTACTCTACTTTTGTGCTTCGCTGCAACAGGAAACACGACATTTGTTTTAGGCCTCACCAACACTATTTGCCTGTCCAGGACTCCGCAGAATAGAAGTGCTAGTATCTTATAACATTACAGTCTTGTATTGAAGTTCCTGAGTCAAGTTACCACCTGTAACATGGCTTTTTGACTCACAGTCGCTTCTTGGCTCAGCTGACCTACCAGTCCGGTTGAGATATTAAAAGACTCAGTCATCCATGGCTTCTCTCTGTCCATTCACAATACACCTTTTTTGACTTCTTCTCCAAAACAGCCAGCCAGATTCACTTCAAACTTGGTGGCTGTGTACCTTGGGTGGGTCTCCACCTAGTTTGTTCAAATGGTCACGCTCCAGTGAATAATAGCTCAGCAGAATTGTCAGTCAGTTGAGCTTATCTTATGGTCCTCTGTCCGTCGTCCTCTCTCCGTCAACAATTCACATTTTCGACTTCTCCGAAACTGCCAGATCCCACTTCAAACTTGGGGGGTGGGGGTGCCTTGGGTGGGTGTCTACCAAGTTTGTTCAAATAGTCACGGTCCAGTGATTTTTGGATTTTTTAATGATTTTTTTTGGGGGGGGGGGCAAACCTTAAAAAATCTCATTCTCCGAAATCGCTCACCCAATTGCTTTGATATCGCACAGGAACACTCCCTGGGACTCCTAATTCTTAATTTGTTCACCAGGTGGCGCTGCAAATTTTTTATATTTTTTTATGCATTTTTGTGTTATAGCTATTTTTGACTTCTTCTCTAGACCTGTCACTCAGATTAAGCTGAAACATGGTGGATATGTTCCTTGGAGACGGGTCAAACAATGGTGTTTACTATGTGGGGCTGCTGCGGATTCCTGATGTTTAACAATTTTTTTCAGTTCGGCTCTTTTTCAGTAAATGCACCTTTCCTATTGATTACTATGTAAGTCAATGGGCTTTCTAATGCCAATTTACATTTTCAACTTCTTCTCCAAAACCGTCATCCAGATTTACTTCAAACTTGGTGGGGATGTATCTTGGGTGCGTGTCTACCTGGTTTGTTCCAATGATTTTTGGATTTTTTTATATTTTTTTTTCAAAAATCTTGACAAAAGTTTGAATAGGAAAGTTTAACATGGGAATATCTTGTAATGCTATAACTTAAATAATTTTCGCCAGATTTACTTCAAACTTGGTGGGGATGTGCCTTGGGTGGATCTCTACCAAGTTTGTTCAAATGGTCACGCTCTATTGATTTTTGGATTTTTTATGATTTTTTTTGTTCTTTTTTGGGACAAACCTTAAAAACCCTTCTCCTCTGAAACCGCTCACCCAATTGCTTTGGTATCGTACATAGACACTCCCAGGGACATATAGTTCTCAATTTGTTCACCAGATGGTGCTGCAATTTTTTCTAGATTTTTTTATGAATTTTTTGTATGGTTTCGGATTTTTCACTTGTTCTCAGAATGGTCACTCAGATTAAGCTGAAATGTGATGGATATGTTCTTGTGGAAGGGTCAAACAAAGTTGTTAACTAGGTGGCACTGCTTTGGATTCCTGATTTTTAAGGATTTTTTTTCAATTACGGTACTTACCAGTTGATGGAGCTTTCCTATTGATTACTATGTAAGTCAATGGGCATTCTAATGCTAATTCGCAGGACAACTGGCACGAAATTTACTGTTTACTTGATAATTTGAGATCTGTTTTGAGTTAGTAGCATGATGCAGCAGGTTAATGTTTCTGTATGAAGGTCATGCTTAGACAGTACATGAATGACCTTGATCTCGTTTCTGGGGTCACAGTGCAACATACATGAATTTTACCCTTCATTATAACTTGAGAACTACTTGAACCTTGATGTTGCACATGTTAGTGTTCTTCTATAAAGGTCAGACTTACTCAGAACATGGGTGACCTTGATCCTTTCCCAAGTTCACAGAGCTGCCAGTGTGATGAATGTCTAGGTCAGCTGAGCATGGGCTGTTCACACAGCCTGCTTGTTTGGATTTTTTGTTTGTTTTTTGGGGGGCAAATCTTAAATAAATCTTCTCCAAAACCGCTCATCCAGTTGCTTTGATATCACACAGGAACACTCCTAGGGACTGTTAGCTTTTAATTGTTCACCAGGTGGTGCTGCATTTTTTTCTAATTTTTTTTAATGTTTTTTTTAGGGTTTTCACTATTTTCGACTTCTCGAGAACTGTCACTCAGATTAAGCTGAAACTTTGTGGGTATGTTCCATGTGAAATTGTCAAACAAAGTTGTTCACTAGGTGGCATTGCTATGGATTCCTGATTTTGAACGATGTTTTCAATTCGGGTACTTCTTGGTAAAAGCACCTTTCTTACTGTCAGATTACTATGCAAGTCAATGGGTATTCTAATGCTTTTTCACGTTTTTGACTTCTCTGAAGAAACTGTCTGTCAGATTCATCTCAAACTTGGTGGCAGTGTACGTGGGTCGTCACGCTCCAGTGAATGTTTCATGATATTTAGCTCAGCTGACCTGCTAGTCATCTGTCGGCAGAGCATTAGGCCCATGGGTCTGTTCAGAAAAATATCTTGATATGTTGGTTCTAAAAAGTGATCTCAATTTGGCCTGGTCTCTCAAGCCAGCTGTCACTGTATTTCCTTCTTTGGCAACAAATTATGAAAGGTACAACACCAAAAACTTAAGAAAATGGAGAATATTCTGGAAGCACATCATAAACACACACAATTATGTGTCTACCAAAAATACCAATCGACCAACCTGTCACTTTGCCGCCACAGATTACATTTTAGGCCCATGGCCTTGTTAAAATTTTTAATTGCCCCTCATTTGCATAATTTTAATCATCATGAATATTACACACCAAATGGCGAAATTTCATTGTTATATCAGTCCCCATGGCAAGTTTGGTGGTTTTGGGAATAATAGTGTCTGAGAAAAACTCCAGGCAAATTGGGATGCCATGGAACGCGAGGACAAACAATATATCTACGTTGGTACCCAGATATGAAGAAAGAAAGAAATTAAGAAAGAATTTTGGGAAAAACAAAGTGTGTGTTGACAGCACACTTTAACAATCGCAACTTGAAAACATTACTGTTCGGAATAGAAAGAAGAGGATTTTCAAAAAGTCAAAATGAGGAAATTTTTGAAGCAGTACACAAGTACATAAAATTAACTGGCAGATTTAAAACGTGATCCTATTTTGGTAACTGTGTTCATGGAGTACGACTCCTTCTATTTGTACCAATGCTCACGCATCATTTCCTTTCCCTGCCACTTTCATATTTGTGGTCCTGTGCGTGACCTATCTGTGAATTGGTGTTTACAATATCTATGTAGTCTTGTCTTCTTTGTACAAGAGGCCCTCATATAGGCTGGTGAGCCTGTCGGCCAATTGTGTTAATAAAATATGTTTAAACCAATCGCATCATCTTCACATAGTTGGCAGACCTTGCTGAGAAATATCTGTCCTGAACCAATTTCAACAAAATTACAGTACACGCACTGAATTGCAATATGCATGTGCAGTCAAAGCGCTTACCGACATGTGGCCCCAAAGTTTGACATTCCATAGTTTCGTCTTAAATAAAAGTGTCTTTATCATCAAAATTGGATCTTTTTTAACAATACTATGTAATAAAATTTCAAATAATTCTGATCAGCCTTTCTGGAGAAGTCGAAAATAACCTTAATCAGCACGTGCACACACACACACACACACACACACACACATATTCACTAAAAATAGAAAAATTCGCAGCTTCACATGCTAAAATGTGCATTATATGAGCCCCGTTGACCCTGTGTGCCGTATCAAAGCAACTGGCCCAGTGGTTCATGAGAAAAAAAATTGGATTTAAGAGAGAGAGAGAGAGAGAGAGAGAGAGAGAGAGAGAGAGAGAGAGAGAGAGAGAATAGAAAAATTGTTACATTATAATGTCGTTTGCAAACTTGGTATAGGGAACGTCCCATGGGCCTATTCAAAACATTCAGTTCAGAGAAGTCAAGAATGCTTCAAGTCGAACGGACGGATGCAAACTGCGTCCGTAAGCTTTGCTGACAGACAAGTCAGCACAGCTAAAATAGAAACTCCGTAATTCAGAGTCCTGAATATAGGTATTCCTTGTTATGTGATAAACAGTATGAAAAGTTTTTAGTGTATCTTGCGATGTTTGCATTTACACACACAACAAATTACCGATTTTTCTTTTGATGTAAGCAAACTTAACCTTGCCTGCGGAGGGACTTTCTTCCCATGTGCCCTCACTGAGTGTATAAGAAAAGCCAAACCTGAACCATGCATGTGTACCAACAGCTACTCACCCATCGTATCGCATACATTTGCAAACTACAGACAACAAACATAGTGCTAAGTTGGAATCTGTCATCATGATCGGAAATACAACATCGTGGTGGATGAGATCAGGAAAAATGATTGACAGACTGGAGGTAAGTATAGGTTCCAACAAAACAAAGAGTCAAAACGGGCCTTTTCACGGTTTTCTAATAGTTTAACCTCTTTCAGTGCCAATCACGACTAAAGTCAATTCGTATTCCCCGTAAAAAGACATTTCATTCAAGTACCAGTATGCCCATACTATAGTTCCATAGGCGATATCTGGGGTCAACAGTTTTATTTCGGCGCGTATTGGGCGCAATATGCGCCGAGAAAAGCTGTTGACTCACTCCAAATTTTTGCGCTGAAAGAGTGAATTACAAGACAGAAATGCGCTGCAAAAAGTTGCCAAATATGTACCAAATGACAAGTGTGAAGGATAGATGTGCATTTCAAAAGGAGCTAAGTCATGAAAACTATCGGAACAACAGACATTGTTTTACTAGTCAAATAAATTGTTGGGGCTATTCTGAATGACTGCAAAACCGTGAACTTTGAAAATCAGTTTTATGCTAAAATACTAAGTAATAAGCTTGTAGGCCGGGTCTAATGTGGAAATATATCAACAATTAACCCGCGTCGGAATTCTGTAAAGGCTATTTAACTCTCACGCATAGATCGAAAAACGCTTTTGGACGAATGCTTTCAGGAACATTGTTATGTATACGTGATATGTATTTGTACGTCACTTGTTTACAAAGTTAAGATGATGATGATGATGAGATGATGACGACAACAATAGTAAAGTGCCTCATTCACCTTGAAAATAAGTACGCTTAAATGCCATAAAATGGAATTCAGACCTGGTCTTATATAATGAAAACTTATCATTCCTGCATTGGTCACTTCAGATTTTTTCTTGTATTTATGTTCTTTCTTAGATAGTTACAGTACGCCGATTTTGTGCTCCATTAGGCTACAATCGGTTTCTCCTGTCCGTAACTTTAGATAATTCAATGTACCAAGTCGCTGCATGATGAAGAAATAGAGAATGGTACATGTACCTTATTCACATCAACTTAATAGTAAACATAAAGCTTTTCGTGAAAAACCTGTCCAAGTTGTAACCTTGACTGCCAAAACCTTCGAGTCAAATACATACAACACATTGAGCCGATTTTGTAAGTCACGTGGCCACTGGAATTCTTTGAAAGCTTTCAAGAAACAGTACACAAACTGTCAACAAAGATTTTCGAGGATTTTTGACATCTAACCTACCTATACATACCTACCCGTCTGCCTAACTGCCTGCCTGCCTACCTACATGGCAGAACGGAAGATACTGGAAGGGGAGCCAACTTTGACTGCAGAATTGAATTTACCGATACCAGTATCTGTGATGGACACACACACACACACACACACACACACATACACACACACACACACACGCGCGCGCGCGCGCGCGCGCGTTTCTTGCATTCGCGTAGCTTACGTTCAGTTCACGCTGATTCTGTATAATAGTGCACACAGCTGTGAGAGCAGACACACGTACAGAACAATTTCAGAATCAGAAATGCAGAAATACGTGGTTAAGGACGCATAAAAACTGTAGGAGTGGTATGATACCCCTCCCCACTCTCCGCTTCCGCTGCCTATGATGTATGTTAACGACAGGTGCCCGTACCCCTAGTTGTTATTATTTGGGATTTTTTCTCCCCAAACAATAACTAAGATTAGGGCACATGTAGCTGGATTGTATCAGGCTTTACTGCCCTGAATCTTTGAGGTGACAGTTGCCACGACTCAGTATTAATTAGGTGTTGAACCATAGATCTCATTTTGAAACCCGATACATTTTCTTTCATCCACTAAACATGCGGAAAGGACAGTCTTAACCGCTTTTCGAGTTATCTTTTCTGTGTGGACATGCAACAGCTGTTTTTGTGGCCCAGGAAGAATATTTTGTTAACTAAAGAAAAGTTGATGAAAGAGTGAAACACAGTAACAACTGAGAGCTTAAAAAAGGGGGAAAAAAATAAAACTAGGAAAGAAAATTTGCTTCACAGCAAATCTGTCTGGGTGCCTTCAAAATGAGACCAGTTAAAAATGCTACACTTTGCTTCTGTTCAACATAATCTAAATTTCGTGTATTAGCGTAATTATCGCGCTAACGAGCAAAAGTTTACGGACGTCTCTAGTATGATATACCTATGCAGAAAAACATGACCCATATTCATAAATATCAAACCCAATAATGACAGTAAAGAGATTCCAGAGTTACCAAAGCACCAACATTCATCTTCCAATACCAATGTGAAGAAACTAATTTCACTCCTGACTTGAGACAGGCAGTCACCCAAAGTCACCCACGAAAGGCAACTTGTCGTTTTACGGACAGACTTGAGCGGTCGCATAAGCTCTGCGACCTTTGGTCAGCAGAGCTTAAAAAAAAATAGACCAAAATCGCAGCGCCACCTGTTGAACAACTTAAGGTCTGTGGGGTCCCCAGAGGTGTCCCTATGCAATTTCAAAGTAACTGACCAAGCGGTTTCGGAGAAGATTTTTTAAGATTTCCCCCAAAAGTGAACAAAAAAATTCATTAAAAATCCAAAAATCTTGTGAACACTTTAGCATCTTTAATTTTTGGCGGATCCTCACCAAATTTGGTGGGATTGTGGGGGAGGTCAAAGTCTAAGTTGTTAGTGATGCTAGTCGCGCCACCTACAATTTGACAGAAATCATGAGCCAAAATGTAAAATTCCATATTAGGAAAAGTAATTGGATTAGACTCGCCAAATTTATAGGATATATAGACCATGGCCAAAAGGTAGAGTGTTATGTAATATCAGTGACCTTGACCTATTTTGTGAGGTCACCATGCATGTAAGTTTAAAAGGTGATTTTGTAATGACTGGTTGTAGTGTGAACAGCAATGGCAAAGATAATTGAGCCTCTAGATTGCTTGATTACATAGTACATAAAAACTTTACCCAGTGATCTGCTTTTTACCTCAGCTGACTTGTCAGTCAGCTGAGGTTTTTTGAGGGTCCGTCGTCCGTCCGTCCGTCCGTCGTCCGTCCGTCCGTCCGTCGTCCGTCCGTCCGTCTGTCGTCCGTCGTCCACAATTCACATTTTCAACTTCTTCTCAAAAACTGTCAGCCAGATTCACTTCAAACTTGGGGGAGATATGCCTTGGGTGGGTCTCTACCAAGTTTGTTCAAATGGTCACGGTCCAGTGATTTTTGGATTTTTAATGAATTTTTTTCGTCTTTTTTGGGTAAATCTTAAAAAATCTTCTTCTCTGAAACCACTCACCCAATTGCTTTGATATCACACAGGAACACTCCCTTGGACTCGTAGTTCTTAATTTGTTCACCAGGTGGCGCTGCAATTTTTTCCTAATTTTTTATGAATTTTTGTGTGTTATAGCTATTTTCGAGTTCTTGTCCAGAACCATCACTCAGATTAAGCTGAAAGATGGTGGATATGTTCCTTGTAGAAGGATCAAACAAAGTTGTTCACTATGTGGGAATGCTGCTGATACCTGATCTTTAACGATTTTTTCAATTCGGGTACTTATCGGTCAATGCAGCTTTCCTATTGATTACTATGGAAGTCAATGGGCATTCTAATGCTAATTCACATTTTTGACTTCTTCTCCAAAACGGTCATCCAGATTAACTTCAAACTTGGTGGCAATGTACCTTGGATGGGTTACTACCAATTTTGTTCACGTGGTCATGCTCCAGTGATTTTTTGATTTTTAATGAATTTTTGTTGTTGTTATTTTTGGACAAATCTTAAAAAATTTTCTTCTCCGAAACTGCTTACCCAAATGCTTTGATATCACACAGGAAGACATCTAGGGACTCCTTGTTGTTAATTTGTTCACCAGGTGGCACTGCAGTTTTTTTCTAATTTTTTTTTGTGAATTTTTGTGTGTTATAGATATTTTCGACTTCTTCTCCAGAACCGTCACTCAGATTAAGCTTACACATGGTGGACATGTTCCTAATGGAAGGGCCCAACAAAGTTGTTCACTATGTGGGAATGTTGCGGATTCCTGATTTTAGCTCAGCTGACTTGTCAGTTCATAGAGCTGTGGGGTCACAGTGCAACATACATGAATTTATAGTCTTCATTATAAGTTGAGAACTACTTGAACTTTGATGTTGCACTTGTAAGTGTTCTTCTATAAAGGTCAGACTTACTCAGAACATGGTGTCCTTGATCCTTTCCCAAGTTCATAGAGCTGCAAGTGTGATGAATGTCCAGATCAGCTGAGGCCCGGGCTGTTCACACAGCCCTCTTGTTGGGTCACTGTCACCCAGTAACTATGGAGTTTGGCGCTTGTCCAAGATTATTGTTTTCGTCAGTAGCTCGAAAAGTTATGACCCGATTTGAACGAACAGACTATATATGGAAAGCTGGATGTTGGGCGCATATTTTAAACTGTAACAATCTTTAATCCGAGTTGAAAAATCAAGGTCAAATGGCCAGTTTGAATATTGGAGTCATATCGTGAATGCTCTACCTCCCCCCCTCCAATTCTTGAGATAGGCCCATGTAACGTTCAGGAATTAAAAAGTATATAAAAATCTTTGTCGATATCAATATTGGTGGCACCACCTATAGTATTATGTAATATACAGGTCAAAATGTGAAAAGCTTGTGACTGCAGTACTGTCCACAGTTTTCCAGTTAGCCCAATATAATTTTCAGGACTTACGGGGGGGGGGGGGTTATAAAAATCTAGGCTCTTTTCGATATTGGTGGAGCCACCTACAATATTATGCAATATAGGAGTCAAAATGTGAAAACCTTGTGAACACTCTAGCATCTTTAATTTCTGGCAGAGCTTCACCAAATTTGGTGTGATTGTGGGTAAGGTCAAAGTGTAATTTAGGTAATGATGCTAGTCTCGCCACCTATTATATGGTGGAAATTATGAGCCCAAATGTGTTTTGAGATATAAAATTCCATATCTTGAAAAGTGATTGGATTAGACTTGCCAAATTTATAGGATATATAGGCAATATCCAAAGCTAGAATCGTACCTAATATCAGTGACCTTGACCTATTTTTGTGAGGTCACCATTAAAAGAGGTAATTTTGTAGTGGGAGGATATAGCTTGGACTTCTGTGACAATGTGAGCACAGCACCAGGTAGGCCTATGGGCCTCTTGTATTACATAATCTTGGTGTCCTTGATCTTCTGTCCCAAGGTCATTGAAGACATAAAGTTAAGGACTCATTAAAGTGTGTGTGTCACACACTTTTCTGTTTTTCTAGGAATTCTTTATTTTAATGTCTGTGTGCCAACACAGACATACTGTTTTTCTAGGAATTCTTTCTTTCTTTCTTTCTTTCTTTCTTTCTTTCTTTCTTTCTTTCTTTCTTTTTAAAGTGTGTGTGTCAGCACACACTTTTCTGTTTTTCTAGGAATTCTTTCTTTCTTTCTTTGTTTCTTTCTTTCTGTCTTGCTTTACAGGCAAATTTGTCCGACATTTCATTTGAAAAGTATAACACGTAGAAACTCCAAACTTGGCACAATTATACTTCTGTAGATAAAGTCTGGACTTTTTTTACTGATAGATCATGCTTTTCAAAATTAGGCAAATTAGGCCTAATTAAAGCTTTAAATCTTCAATATTTTACATACTATATTAGATATGGTTCCGAGTGTATAGGAGTTCGATCATAGCAAGGTAAAGGTGGTCATCTCAAATGTCAAGGTCATGTCCAGGTCAAAGATCAATTTTAACCCAAAATGTCATTTTTTAAGGTCAAGGTTCACTTCAGGTAGAGTTTAACTCAAGGTCAAAGGTCATTGAAGGGTCAAGGCCACTTTCGGTGGTGCCTTTCTTCTAGCCATAACTTGGTCAATTTTTATCCAATTTTGATTATGTTGGGCTCAAACTGTAGCTAATGTGCAGTGTACATTTCCGAAACTGACATGTGACTTCTAGAGGTCAAAGGTCAAGCTCATTTGGACCTTTGAAAGTTTCTTCCAGTCATAACTTGGCCAAATTCCATCCAATTCTAATCATGTTGGACTCGGATGGTGGGTATTGCAACACTGCACATTTTTACAAGAACATATCTCCTCAAAAAGGCAAAGGTCAAGGTCATTTGGCCCTTTAAAAGTTTCATCTTTTCATAACTTGATCAATTTTCATCCGATTCGGTTCATGTTGCGCTTAAATTGTGGGTATTTTAACACTGGGCACATTACATGTGACCTGTAAAGGTGAAAGGTCAAAGTCATTTGAACTTTGAAATTTGCATGCAGCCATAAGCTTAATGTGACGTGAGGTGCCAAAGGATAAAAGTTATAGCATTTAATATTTACAACTTTTGAAGGCACACAGACAGATTTGCTTTGAAGCAAATCTTCTTTTCCTGTTCTTTCTTTCTTTCTTTCTTTCTTTCTTTCTTTCTTTCTTTCTTTCTTTCTATCTTTCTTTACAGGCAATTTTGTCCGACATTTCATTTGAAAAGTATTATACTTAGAAACTCCAAACTTGGCATGATTATACTTCCATACAAGAAGCCTGGACTTTTTGTAAAGAGGTTCAACAGTTTTGAAAATTATAATTAGGGCCATTTAAAAATTTAAATCTTGAATATCTCCAAAAATATTATAGGTACAGGCAATTTATCCAACTTCGATTAATATCTTGGTAACACTGCACATTTTTGTAATTTACATGTGACCTCTAAAGGTCAAAGGTCAATGTCATTTTCACATTTGAAATTTTAATCCAGCCATAACTCGGTCATTTTTCATCCAATTTTAACCATGTTGGACCCAACCTGTAGGTATTGCAACACTGCATATTTTTGTAATTATAATGCAATGCCTAAAAATCGAAGGTCAAAGTTATTCAGGCTTTTTTTTAATCTAGCCATAAGCGTAATGGAATGTGAAGTACCAAAGGCTTTGAAGATTGTATCAGTCAAGATTCTGGGGCCCGCATTGGTTAATTGATACTTTAAGCCAAGATAAGAGAGCCTGGGTTTGATATCAGGCTACGGGCATCATGCTTGTCTGTATGTGTGTCCCTGAGTAGCACACAAAATGCTGTGTGTGATTGCTTCTGCCATGTTTACACAAGACAGAGAAGGTGTAACTTAGAAAAATTGGAACAACACGTAATTAATTAATAGGGTAAGACACAACAGATTCAACTGAAAGCCACAGGAAGGTGTAGTTTTCATTGCAGTGGGGTTGCCAGGTTAGGAACCGTACAAGCCACAGGCAGCCAGGTCAGTGCTCAATGTAAACAAAGCATGCACAAATATGAATAGATTGACGTCTACAAGTTGTATCATGCTTAGAGGACTCCTTGGTTCATGGGAATAAGATTTAAAGGAATAATGACATAGACTGTGGTAGTTTATATATTATTACATACTATCAAAAATATTGTCTTTCTTTCTTTTTAGCTCAGCTGACTTGTCAGTCAGCTGAGCTGTCTTATGGTCCTCCGTCCGTCCTTCGTCCGTCAACAATTCACATTTTCGACTTCTTCTCCGAAACCGTCAGTCAGATCCACTTCAAACTTGGTGGGGATATTCCTTGGGTGGGTGTCTACCAAGTTGTTCAAATGGTCACAGTCCAGTGATTGTTGGATTTTTAATGAATATTTTTTTTGTTCTTTTTTGGTAAAATCTTAAAAAATCTTCTTCTCCGAAACTGCTCACCCAATTCCTTTGATATCATACAGGAACACTCCTTGGGACTCCTAGTTCTTAATTTGTTCACCAGGTGGCGCTGCAATTTTTTTTCTAATTTTTACCTCAGCTGACTTGTCAGTCAGCTGAGGTTTTTTGAGGGTCCGTCGTCCGTCCGTCCGTCGTCCACAATTCACATTTTCGACTTCTTCTCAAAAACTGTCAGCCAGATTCAATTCAAACTTGGTGGAGATATGCCTTGGGTGGGTCTCTACCAAGTTTGTTCAAATAGTCACGGTCCAGTGATTTTTGGATTTTTAATGAATTTTTTGGGGTCTTTTTTTGGGTAAATCTTAAAAATCTTCTTCTCCGAAACCGCTCACCCAATTGCTTTGATATCACACAGGAACACTCCCTGGGACTCTTAGTTCTTAATTTGTTCACCAGGTGGCGCTGCGATTTTTTCCTAATTTTTTATGAATTTTTGTGTGTTATAGCTATTTTCGACTTCTTCTCCAGAACTGTCACTCAGATTAAGCTGAAACGTGATGGATATGTTCCTTGTAGAAGGGTCAAACAAGTTGTTCACTATGTGGGAATGCTGCGGATTCCTGATTTTTAACGATTTTTTCAATTTGGGTACTTATCGGTTAATGCAGCTTTCCAATTGATTACTATGGAAGTCAATGAGCATTCTTATGCTAATTCACATTTTCGACTTCTTCTCCAAAACCGTCATCCAGATTAACTCTAAACTTGGTGGGGATGTACCTTGAGTGGGTGTCTACCAAGTTTGTTCCAATAGTCATGTTCCAATGAATTTTTTTTTTATGATTTTTTTTTCAAAAATCTTTACAAAAGTTTTAACATGGGAATTTCTTGTAATGGTTATAACTTAAATAATTTTGGCGAGATTTACTTCAAACTTGGTGGGGATGTGCCTTGGGTGGATCTCTACCAAGTTTGTTCAAATGGTCACGCTCTATTGATTTTTGGAATTTTTATGAATTTTTTTGGTTTTTTGGCGGCAACCCTTAAAAACTCTTCACCTCTGAAACTGCTCACCCAATTGTTTTGATATCGTTCATAGACACTCCCAGGGACACATAGTTCCAAATTTGTTCACCAGGTGGCACTGCAATTTTTTGTATTTTTACCTCAGCTGACTTGTCAGTCAGCTGAGGCTTTTTGAGGGTCCGTCGTCCGTCCGTCCGCCGTCCGTCCGTCCGTCCGTCCGTCGTCCACAATTCACATTTTCAACTTCTTCTCAAAAACCGTCAGCCAGATTAACTTCAAACTTGGTGGAGATGTGCCTTGGGTGGGTCCCTACCAAGTTTGTTCAAATGGTCACGGTCCAGTAATTTTTGGATTTTTAATGAAATTTTTTGTTCTTTTTTGGGTAAATCTTAAAAAATCTTCTTCTCCGAAACCACCTACCCAATTGCTTTGATATCACACAGGAACACTCCCTTGGACACCTAGTTCTTAATTTGTTCACCACGTGGCGCTGCCATTTTTTCCTAATTCTTTATGAATTTTTGTGTGTTATAGCTATTTTCGACATCTTCTCCAGAACTGTCACTCAGATTAAGCTGAAACATGGTGGATATGTTCCTTGTAGAAGGGTCAAACAAAGTTGTTCACTATGTGGGAATGCTGCGGATTCCTGATTTTTAACGATTTTTTCAATTCTGGTACTTGTCGGTCAATGCCACTTTCCTATTGATTACTATGGAAGTCAATGAGCATTCCAATGCTAATTCACATTTTCGACTTCTTCTCCAAAACCGTCATCCAGATTAACTTCAAACTTGGTGGCAATGTACCTTGGGTGGGTTTCTACCAATTTTGTTCACGTGGTCATGCTCCAGTGATTTTTGGATTTTTACCTCAGCTGACTTGTCAGTCAGCTGAGGTTTTTTGAGGGTCCGTCGTCCGTCGTCCGTCCGTCCGTCCGTCGTCCGTCCGTCGTCCGTCCGTCCGTCGTCCACAATTCACATTTTCGACTTCTTCTCAAAAACTGTCAGCCAGATTCAATTCAAACTTGGGGGAGATATGCCTTGGGTGGGTCTCTACCAAGTTTGTTCAAATGGTCACGGTCCAGTGATTTTTGGATTTTTAATGAATTTTTTTCGTCTTTTTTGGGTAAATCTTAAAAAATCTTGTTCTCCGAAACCACACACCCAATTGCTTTGATATCACACAGGAACACTTCCTTGGACTCCTAGTTCTTAATTTGTTCACCAGGTGGCGCTGCAATTTTTTCCTAATTTTTTATGAATTTTTGTGTGTTATAGCTATTTTCGACTTCTTGTCTAGAACCATCACTCAGATTAAGCTGAAACATGGTGGATATGTTCCTTGTAGAAGGATCAAACAAAGTTGTTCACTATGTGGGAATGCTGCTGATACCTGATTTTTAACGATTTTTTCAATTTGGGTACTTATCGGTCAATGCAGCTTTCCTATTGATTACTATGGAAGTCAATGGGCATTCTAATGCTAATTCACATTTTTGACTTCTTCTCCAAAACGGTCATCCAGATTAACTTCAAACTTGGTGGCAATGTACCTTGGATGGGTTACTACCAATTTTGTTCACGTGGTCATGCTCCAGTGATTTTTGGATTTTTGATGAATTTTTGTTGTTGTTTTTTTTGGACAAATCTTAAAAAATCTTCTTCTCCGAAACTGCTTACCCAAATGCTTTGATATCACACAGGAAGACATCTAGGGACTCCTTGTTGTTAATTTGTTCACCAGGTGGCGCTGCAGTTTTTTTCTAATTTTTTTTTGTGAATTTTTGTGTGTTATAGATATTTTCGACTTCTTCTCCAGAACCGTCACTCAGATTAAGCTTACACATGGTGGATATGTTCGTAATGGAAGGGCCCAACAAAGTTGTTCACTATGTGGGAATGTTGCGGATTCCTGATTTTAGGTCAGCTGACTTGTCAGTTCATAGAGCTGTGGGGTCACAGTGCAACATACATGAATTTATACTCTTCATTATAACTTGAGAACTACTTGAACTTTGATGTTACACTTGTAAGTGTTCTTCTATAAAGGTCAGACTTACTCAGAACATGGTGTCCTTGATCCTTTCCCAAGTTCATAGAGCTGCAAGTGTGATGAATGTCCAGATCAGCTGAGGCTCGGGCTGTTCACACAGCCCTCTTGTTCATGATTTTTTTTGTTGTTTTTTTTTGGACAAATCTTAAAAAATCTTCTTCCCCGAAACTGCTTACCCAAATGCTTTCATATCACACAGGAAGACATCTAGGGACTCCTTGTTGTTAATTTGTTCACCAGGTGGCGCTGCAGTTTTCTTCTAATTTTTTTGTGAATTTTTGTGTGTTATAGATATTTTCGACTTCTTCACCAGAACCATCACTCAGATTAAGCTTACACTTGGTTGATATGATCCTAATGGAAGGGCCAAACAAAGTTGTCCACTGTGTGGGAATGCTGCGGATTCCTGATTTTTACCTCAGCTGACTTGTCAGTCAGCTGAGGTTTTTTGAGGGTCTGTCGTCCGTCGTCCGTCCGTCGTCCGTCCTTCCGTCGTCGGTCCGTCGTCCATCCGTCGTCCACAATTCATATTTTCGACTTCTTCTCAAAAACCGTCAGCCAGATTCACTTTAAACTTGGTGGAGATGTGCCTTGGGTGGGTCTCTACCAAGTTTGTTCAATTGGTCATGGTCCAGTGATTTTTGGATTTTTAATGAATTTTTTAGTTCTTTTTTGGGTAAATCTTAAAAAAATCTTCTTCTCCGAAACCGCTTACCCAATTGCTTTGATATCACACAGGAACACTCCCTGGGACTCTTAGTTCTTAATTTTTTCACCAGGTGGCGCTGCGATTTTTTCCTAATTTTTTATGAATTTTTGTGTGTTATAGCTATTTTCGACTTCTTCTCCAGAACTGTCACTCAGATTAAGCTGAAACGTGATGGATATGTTCCTTGTAGAAGTGTCAAACAAAGTTGTTCACTATGTGGGAATGCTGCAGATTCCTGATTTTTACCTCAGCTGACTTGTCAGTCAGCTGAGGTTTTTTGAGGGTCCGTCGTCCGTCCGTCCGTCTGTCGTCCGTCCGTCCGTCCGTCGTCCGTCCGTCCGTCGTCCACAATTCACATTTTCGACTTCTTCTCAAAAACCGTCAGCCAGATTCACTTTAAACTTGGTGGAGATGTGCCTTGGGTGAGTCTCTCCCAAGTTTGTTCAATTGGTCACGGTCCAGTGATTTTGGGATTTTTAATGAATTTTTTTGTTCTTTTTTGGGTAAATCTTAAAAAATCTTCTTCTCCGAAACCGCTTACCCAATTGCTTTGATATCACACAGGAACACTCCCTTGGACTCCTAGTTCTTAATTTGTTCACCAGGTGGCGCTGCGATTTTTTCCTAATTCTTTATGAATTTTTGTGTGTTATAGCTATTTTCGACTTCTTCTCCAGAACCGTCACTCAGATTAAGCTGAAACATGGTGGATATGTTCCTTGTAGAAGGGTCAAACAAAGTTGTTCACTGTGTGGGAATGCTGCGGATTCCTGATTTTTACCTCAGCTGACTTGTCAGTCAGCTGAGGTTTTTTGAGGGTCTGTCGTCCGTCGTCCGTCCGTCGTCCGTCCGTCCGTCATCGGTCCGTCGTCCGTCCATCGTCCACAATTCATATTTTCGACTTCTTCTCAAAAACCGTCAGCCAGATTCACTTTAAACTTGGTGGAGATGTGCCTTGGGTGGGTCTCTACCAAGTTTGTTCAATTGGTCATGGTCCAGTGATTTTTGGATTTTTAATGAATTTTTTAGTTCTTTTTTGGGTAAATCTTAAAAAAATCTTCTTCTCCGAAACCGCTTACCCAATTGCTTTGATATCACACAGGAACACTCCCTGGGACTCTTAGTTCTTAATTTGTTCACCAGGTGGCGCTGCGATTTTTTCCTAATTTTTTATGAATTTTTGTGTGTTATAGCTATTTTCGACTTCTTCTCCAGAACTGTCACTCAGATTAAGCTGAAACGTGATGGATATGTTCCTTGTAGAAGGGTCAAACAAAGTTGTTCACTATGTGGGAATGCTGCAGATTCCTGATTTTTACCTCAGCTGACTTGTCAGTCAGCTGAGGTTTTTCGAGGGTCCGTCGTCCGTCGTCCGTCCGTCCGTCTGTCGTCCGTCCGTCCGTCTGTCGTCCGTCTGTCCGTCCGTCGTCCGTCCGTCCGTCGTCCACAATTCACATTTTCGACTTCTTCTCAAAAACCGTCAGCCAGATTCACTTTAAACTTGGTGGAGATGTGCCTTGGGTGGGTCTCTCCCAAGTTTGTTCAATTGGTCACGGTCCAGTGATTTTGGGATTTTTAATGAATTTTTTTGTTCTTTTTTGGGTAAATCTTAAAAAATCTTCTTCTCCGAAACCGCTTACCCAATTGCTTTGATATCACACAGGAACACTCCCTGGGACTCCTAATTCTGAATTTGTTCACCAGGTGGCGCTGCGATTTTTTCCTAATTCTTTATGAATTTTTGTGTGTTATAGCTATTTTCGACTTCTTCTCCAGAACCGTCACTCAGATTAAGCTGAAACATGGTGGATATGTTCCTTGTAGAAGGGTCAAACAAAGTTGTTCACTATGTGGGAATGCTGCAGATTCCTGATTTTTAACGATTTTTTCAATTCTGGTACTTGTCGGTCAATGCAGCTTTCCTATTGATTACTATGGAAGTCAATGGGCATTCCAATGCTAATTCACATTTTCGACTACTTCTCCAAAACCGTCATCCAGATTGACTTCAAACTTAGTGGGGATACACCTTGAGTGGATCTCTACCAAGTTGTCCAAATGGTCACGCTCCATTTTTTTTAATATTTTTTTTGAATGCACCTTTACTATTGATTACCATGTAAGTCAATGGGCATTCTAATGCTAATTTACATTTTCGACTTCTTCTCCAAAATCATCATCCAGATTTGCTTCAAACTTGGTGGCAATGTACCTTGGGTGGGTGTCTACCAGGTTTGTTCCAATGGTCATGTTCCAATGAATTTGGATTTTTTATAATTTTTTTTTCAAAAATCTCTACAAAAGTTTTAATAGGAAAGTTTAACATGGGAATTTCTTGTAATGGTTATAACTTTAATAATATTGACCAGATTTACTTCAAACTTGGCGGGAATGTGCCTTGGGTGGATCTCTATCAAGTGTGTTCAAATGGTCATGCTCTATTGATTTTTAAATTTTTTATGAATTTGTTTTCTTTTTTGGGGCAAACCTTCAAAATTCTTTTCCTCTAAAACCGCTCACCCAATTGCTTTGATATAGTTCATAGACACTCCCAGGGACACCTAGTTCCCAATTTGTTCACCAGGTGGCGCTGCAATTTTTTTAATGAATTTTTAGTATGGTTTTGCTATTTTTCACTTGTTTTCAGAACTGTTCCTCACATTAAGCTGAAATGTGATGGATATGTTGTTGTGGAAGGGTCAAACAGTTGTTTAGTAGATGGCACTGCTTTGGATTCCTGATTTTTAAGGATTTTCAATTACGGTACTTACCAGTCAGTGGAGCTTTCCTATTGATTACTATGTAAGTCAATGGGCATTCTAATGCTAATTCACAGGACAACTGACACGAAATTTACTGTTTATTTGATAACTTGAGATCTGTTTTGAGTTAGCTACACATGTCAATTATTCTGTATGAAGGTCATGCTGAGACAGTACATAAATGACCTTGACCTCATTTGTGGGGTCACAGTGCAACATACATGAATTTTACTCTTCATTATAACTTGAGAACTACTTGAACTTTGATGTTGTACATGTAAGTGTTCTTCTATAAAGGTCAGTCTTACTCAGAACATGGTGTCCTTGATCCTTTCCCAAGTTCATAGAGCTGCAAGTGTGATGAATGTCAAGATCAGCTGAGGCACGGGCTGTTCACACAGCCCTCTTGTTAACGATTTTTTCAATTCTGGTACTTGTCGCTCAATGCAGCTTTCCTATTGATTACTATGGAAGTCAATGGGCATTCTAATGCTAATTCACATTTTCGACTTCTTCTCGAAAACCGTCATCCAGATTAACTTCAAACTTGGTGGCAATGTACCTTGGGTGGGTGTCTACCAATTTTGTTCAAATGGTCACGGTCCAGTGATTTTTTGATTTTTACCTCAGCTGACTTGTCAGTCAGCTGAGGTTTTTTGAGGGTCCGTCGTCCGTCGTCCGTCTGTCCGTCCGTCGTCCGTCCGTCCGTCCGTCCGTCGTCCGTCCGTCCGTCGTCCACAATTCACATTTTCGACTTCTTCTCAAAAACCGTCAGCCAGATTCACTTCAAACTTGGTGGAGATATGCCTTGGGTGGGTCTCTACCAAGTTTGTTCAAATGGTCATGGTCCAGTGATTTTTGGATTTTTAATGAATTTTTTTGTTCTTTTTTGGGTAAATCTTAAAAAATCTTCTTCTCCGAAACCACTCACCCAATTGCTGTGATATCACACAGGAACACTCCCTGGGACTCCTTGTTCTTAATTTGTTCACCAGGTGGCGCTGCAATTTTTTCCTAATTTTTTATGAATTTTTGTGTGTTATAGCTATTTTCGACTTCTTCTCCAGAACCATCACTCAGATTAAGCTGAAACATGGTGGATATGTTCCTTGTAGAAGGGTCAAACAAAGTTGTTCACTATGTGGGAATGCTGCGGATTCCTGATTTTTAACGATTTTTTCAATTCTGGTACTTGTCGGTCAATGCAGCTTACCTATTGATTACTATGGAAGTCAATGGGCATTCTAATGCTAATTCACATTTTCGACTTCTTCTCCAAAACGGTCATCCAGATTAACTTCAAACTTGGTGGCAATGTACCTTGGATGGGTTTCTACCAATTTTGTTCACGGGGTCATGCTCCAGTGATTTTTGGATTTTTAATGAATTTTTGTTGTTGGTTTTTTTGGACAAATCTTAAAAAATCTTCTTCTCCGAAACTGCTTCCCCAAATGCTTTGATATCACACAGGAAGACATCTAGGGACTCCTTGTTGTTAATTTGTTCACCAGGTGGCGCTGCAGTTTTTTTGTAATTTTTTTTGTGAATTTTTGTGTGTTATAGATATTTTCGACTTCTCCAGAACCGTCACTCAGATTAAGCTTACACATGGTGGATATGTTCCTAATGGAAGGGCCAAACAAAGTTGTTCACTATGTGGGAATGCTGCGGATTCCTGATTTTAGCTCAGCTGACTTGTCAGTTCATAGAGCTGTGGGGTCACAGTGCAACATACATGAATTTATATTCTTCCTTATAACTTGAGAACTACTTGAACTTTGATGTTGCACTTGTAAGTGTTCTTCTATAAAGGTCAGACTTACTCAGAAGATGGTGTCCTTGATCCTTTCCCAAGTTCATAGAGCTGCAAGTGTGATGAATGTCCAGATCAGCTGAGGCTCGGGCTGTTCACACAGCCCTCTTGTTAATGAATTTTTACCTTAGCTGACTTGTC
Organism: Hermodice carunculata; assembly: GCA_964020975.1. Lineage (NCBI taxonomy): Eukaryota > Metazoa > Annelida > Polychaeta > Eunicida > Amphinomidae > Hermodice > Hermodice carunculata. The sequence goes on from OZ026619.1 coordinate 58,249,316, forward strand.
AGTCAGCTGAGGTTTTTTGAGGGTCTGTCGTCCGTCGTCCATCCGTCCGTCCGTCGTCCGTCCGTCCGTCCGTCGTCCACAATTCACATTTTCGACTTCTTCTCAAAAACCGTCAGCCAGATTCACTTTAAACTTGGTAGAGATGTGCCTTGGGTGGGTCTCTACCAAGTTTGTTCAATTGGTCACGGTCCAGTGATTTTTGGATTTTTAATGAATTTTTTTGTTCTTTTTTTTGGACAAATCTTAAAAGATCTTGTAAGTCAATGGGCATTCTAATGCTAATTCACAGGACAACTGACACGAAATTTACTGTTTACTTGATAACTGAGATCTGTTTTGAGTTAGCAACACATGTTAATTATTCTGTATGAAGGTCATGCTGAGACAGTACATGAATGACCTTGACCTCGTTTCTGGGGTCACAGTGCAACATACATGAATTTTACTCTTCATTATAACTTGAGAACTACTTGAACTTTGATGTTGCAGATGTAAGTGTTCTTCTATAAAGTTCAGACTTACTCAGAACATGGTGTCCTTGATCCTTTCCCAAGTTCATAGAGCTGCAAGTGTGATGAATGTCAAGATCAGCTGAGGCACGTGCTGTTCACCCAGCTCTCTTGTTTTGTTCTTTTTTGGGTAAATCTTAAAAAATCTTCTTCTCCGAAACCGCTCACCCAATTGCTTTGATATCACACAGGAACACTCCCTTGGACTCTTAGTTCTTAATTTGTTCACCTGGCGGCGCTGCAATTTTTACCTCAGCTGACTTGTCAGTCAGCTGAGGTTTTTTGAGGGTCTGTCGTCCGTCGTCCGTCCGTCCGTCGTCCGTCCGTCCGTCGTCCGTCCGTCCGTCGTCCACAATTCACATTTTCGACTTCTTCTTAAAAACCGTCTGCCAGATTCACTTCAAACTTGCTGGAAATGTGCCTTGGGTGGGTCTCTACCAAGTTTGTTCAAATGGTCACGGTCCAGTGATTTTTGGTTTTAAATGAATTTTTTTGTTCTTTTTTGGGTAAATCTTAAAAAATCTTCTTCTCCGAAACCACTCACCCAATTGCTTTGATATCACACAGGAACACTCCCTGGGACACGTAGTTCTTAATTTGGTCACCAGGTGGCGCTGCAATTTTTTCCTAATTTTTTATGAATTTTTGTATGTTATAGCTATTTTCGACTTCTGCTCCAGAACCATCACTCAGATTAAGTTGAAACATGGTGAATATGTTCCTTGTAGAAGGGTCAAACAGAGTTGTTCACTATGTGGGAATGCTGCAGATTCCTGATTTTTGACGATTTTTTCAATTCTGGTACTTATCGGTCAATGCAGCTTTCCTATTGATTACAATGGAAGTCAATGGGCATTCTAATGCTACTTCACATTTTCGACTTCTCCAAAACCGTCATCCAGATTAACTTCAAACTTGGTGGCAATGTACTTTGGGTGGGTTTCTACCAATTTTGTTCACGTGGTCATGCTCCAGTGATTTTTGGATTTTTAATGAATTTTGTTGTTGTTGTTTTTTTGGACAAATCTTAAAAAATCTTCTTCCCCGAAACTGCTTACCCAAATGCTTTGATATCACACAGGAAGACACCTAGGGACTCTTTGTTGTTAATTTGTTCACCAGGTGGCGCTGCAGTTTTTTTTCTAATTTTTTTGTGAATTTTTGTGTGTTATAGATATTTTCGACTTCTTCTCCAGAACCGTCACTCAGATTAAGCTTACACTTGGTGCATATGATCCTAATGGAAGGGCCAAACAAAGTTGTTCACTGTGTGGGAATGCTGCGGATTCCTGATTTTTACCTCAGCTGACTTGTCAGTCAGCTGAGGTTTTTTGAGGGTCTGTCGTCCGTCCGTCATCCGTCCGTCCGTCGTCGGTCCGTCGTCCGTCCGTCGTCCACAATTCATATTTTCGACTTCTTCTCCGAAACTGTCTGCCAGATTCACTTTAAACTTGGTGGAGATGTGCCTTGGGTGGGTCTCTACCAAGTTTGTTCAATTGGTCACGGTCCAGTGATTTTTGGATTTTTAATGAATTTTTTTGTTCTTTTTTGGGTAAATCTTAAAAAATCTTGTTCTCCGAAACCGCTTACCCAATTGCTTTGATATCACACAGGAACACTCCCTGGGACACGTAGTTCTTAATTTGGTCACCAGGTGGCGCTGCGATTTTTTCCTAATTTTTTATGAATTTTTGTGTGTTATAGCTATATTCGACTTCTTCTCCAGAACCGTCACTCAGATTAAGCTGAAACGTCATGGATATGTTCCTTGTAGAAGGGTCAAACAAAGTTGTTCACTATGTGGGAATGCTGCAGATTCCTGATTTTTAACGATTTTTTCAATTCTGGTACTTGTCGCTCAATGCAGCTTTCCTATTGATTACTATGGAAGTCAATGAGCATTCTAATGCTACTTCACATTTTCGACTTCTTCTCGAAAACCGTCGTCCAGATTAACTTCAAACTTGGTGACAATGTACCTTGGGTGGGTTTCTACCAATTTTGTTCACGTGGTCATGCTCCAGTGATTTTTGGATTTTTAATGAATTTTTTTGTTGTTTTTTTTGGACAAATCTTAAAAAATCTTCTTCCCCGAAACTGTTCACCCAAATGCTTTGATATCACACAGGAAGACATCTAGGGACTCTTTGTTGTTAATTTGTTCACCAGGTGGCGCTGCAGTTTTTTTCTAATTTTTTTTTTGTGAATTTTTGTGTGTTATAGATATTTTCGACTTCTCCTCCAGAATCGTCACTCAGATTAAGCTTACACTTGGTGGATATGTTCCTAATGGAAGGGCCGAGCCAAGTTGTTCACTGTGTGGGAATGCTACTTGACATGGGAATTTCTTGTAATGGTCATAACTTTAAAAATATTGACCAGATTTACTTCAAACTTGGTGGGGATGTGCCTTAGGTGGATCTCTACCAAGTGTGTTCAAGTGGTCCTGCTCTATTGATTTTGGATTTTTTATGAATTTTTTTGTTTTTGGGGGGGGGGGGCAAACCTTCAAAATTCTTCTCCTCTGAAACCACTCGCCCAAGTGCTTTGATATCGTACATAGACACTCCCGGGGACCTGTAGTTCCCAATTGTTCACCAGGTGGCGCTGCAATTTTTTTAATGAATTTTTTGTATGGTTTTGCTATTTTTCACTTGTTCTCAGAACCATCCCTCAGATTAAGCTGAAATGTGACGGATATATTGTTGTGGAAGGGTCAAACAGTTGTTTACTAGATGGCACTGCTTTGGATTCCTGATTTTTAAGGATTATCAATTCGGGTACCTATCGTTCAATGCAGCTTTCCTATTGATTACTATGTAAGTCAATGGGCATTCTAATGCTAATTCACTGGACAACTGACAAGATATTTACTGTTTACTTGATAACTTGAGATCTGTTTTGAGTTAGCTACACATGTTAATTATTCTGTATGAAGGTCATGCTGAGACAGCACATGAATGACCTTGACCTCGTTTGTGGGGTCACAGTGCAACATACATGAATTTTACTCTTCATTATAACTTGAGAATTACTTGAACTTTGATGTTGCACATGTAGGTGTTCTTCTATAAAGGTCAGACTTACTCAGAACATGGTGTCCTTGATCCTTTCCCAAGTTCATAGAGCTGCAAGTGTGATGAATGTCAAGATCAGCTGAGGCTTGGGCTGTTCACACAGCCCTCTTGTTTTTTATTTTTTTATGAATTTTTGTGTGTTATAGCTATTTTCGACTTCTTCTCCAGAACCGTCACTCAGATTAAGCTGTAACGTGATGGATATGTTCCTTGTAGAAGGGTCAAACAAAGTTATACACTATGTGAGAATGCTGCAGATTCCTGATTTTTAACGATTTTTTCCATTCGGGTACTAATCGGTCAATGCAGCTTTCCTATTGATTACTATGGAAGTCAATGAGCATTCTAATGCTAATTCACATTTTTGACTTCTTCTCCAAAACCGTCTTGCAGATTAATTTCAAACTTGGTGGGGATGTACCTTGGGTGGGTGTCTACCAGGTTTGTTCAAATGGTCATGCTCCAGTGATTTTTGGATTTTTAATGATTTTTTTTGTTCTTTTTTTGGACAAATCTTGAAAAATGTTTTTCTCCAAAACCGCTTACTCAATCACTCTGATATCACACGAGAAGACATGTAGGGACTCTGTGTTCTAAATTTCTTGACCAGGTGGCGCTGCAATTTTTTACTAATTTTTTATTAATTTTTGTGTGTTCTAGCTATTTTCGACTTCTTCTCCAGAACCTTTACTCAGATTAAGCTGAAACGTGGTGGATATGTTCCTCCTAGAAGGGTCAAACAAAGTTGTTCACTATGTGAGAATGCTGCAGATTCCTGATTTTTAACGATTTTTTCCATTCGGGTACTTATGGGTTAATGCAGCTTTCCTATTGATTACTGTGGAAGTCAATGAGTATTCTAATGCTAATTCACATTTGAGACTTCTTCTCCAAAACCGTCATGCAGATTAACTTCAAACTTGGTGGGGATGTACCTTGGGTGGGTGTCTACCAGGTTTGTTCCAATGGTCATGTTCCAATGAATTTTGGTTTTTTTATGATTTTTTTTTTCAAAAATCTTTACAAAAGTTTTAACATGGGAATTTCTTGTAATGGTTATAACTTAAATAATTTTGGCCAGATTTACTTGAAACTAGGTGGGGATGTGCCTTGGGTGGATCTATACCAAGTTTGTTCAAATGGTCACGCTCTATTGATTTTTGGAATTTTTATGATTTTTTTTTTTCGTTTTTTGGGGGCAAACCTTAAAAACTCTTCACCTGTGAAACTGCTCACCCAGTTGTTTTGAAATCGTTCATAGACACTCCCAGGGACACATAGTTCCCAATTTGTTCACCAGGTGGCACTGCAATTTTTTCTAATTTTTTTTAATGAATTTTTTATATGGTTTTGTTATTTTTCACTTGTTCTCAGAACTGTCAGTCAGATTAAAGTGAAATGTGATGGATATGTTCTTGTTGAAGGGTCAAACAAAGTTGTTTACTAGGTGGCACTGCTTTAGATTCCTGATTTTTAAGTATTTTCAACTCTGGTACTTATCAGTCAATGGAGCTTTCCTATTGATTACTATGTAAGTCAATGTGCATTCTAATGCTAATTCACAGGACAACTGACATGAAATTTACTGTTTACTCGATAACTTGAGATCTGTTTTAAGTTAGTACTGTGATGCTGCACATGTTAATGTTTTTGTATGAAGGTCATGCTCAGACAGTACATGAATGACTTTGACCTCGTTTGTGGGGTCACAGTGCAACATACATGAATTTTACTCTTCATTATAACTTGAGAACTACTTGAACCTTGATGTTGCACATGTTAGTGTTCTTTTATAATGGTCAGACTTACTCAGAACATGGGTGACCTTGATCCTTTCCCAAGTTCACAGAGCTGCAAGTGTGATGAATGTCAAGATCAGCTGAGCATGGGCTGTTCACACAGCCCTCTTGTTGGATTTTTTATGAATTTTTTTGTTCCTTTTTGGGGGGCAAACCTTAAAAACTTTTCTCTGAAACCGCTCACCCAATTGCTTTGATATTGTAAATAGACACTCCCAGGGACACCTAGTTCCCAATTTGTTCACCAGGTGCCGCTGCAATTTTTCTTTCTAATTATTTTATGAATTTTTTGTATGGTTTTGCTATTTTTCGCTTGTTCTCATAACCATCACTCAGATTAAGCTGAAATGTGATGGATATGTTCTTGTGGAAGGGTCAAATAAAGTTGTTTATAAAAATGAAGTCGGTCTCTGTTGTTGTCATTGGCATGTAACAGCGCGGTTCTTGGTAGGCATTTTTCATGAAGTCGCGATAGCGACGTCATGAAAATAATGCGTACCATACCGCGCTGTTACATGCCAATGACAACAACAGAGACAGACTTTATTTTTTATATCTATATTCATATTAACATTAATACTAGAATTAAATTTGTCATGAATATTTGTGCATAAAAGTTTTGATGGCCACTGCGTAGGACCTTTTGTTTATCAGTGGGAGGAGCTATGAGTGTGGCCAGCCGCTTGTTATGTAGGGGCAAGTAGGCACTGGCACGTGTCGTGCTGTACATGATGTTACCATCGACTGATGAAAACAAAATTTGTCCCTATTCTTTCAATGCTAACAAAAACTCCGAATGTAAATATTACTAGGTGGCACTGCTTTGGAGTCAATAGGCATTTAAATGCTAATTCACAGGACAACTGACACGGAATTTACTGTTTACTTGATAACTTGAGATCTGTTTTGAGTTAGTACTGTGATGCTGCACATGTTAATGTTTCTGTATGAAAGTCATGCTTAGACAGTACATGAATGACCTTGACCTCGTTTCTGGGGTCACAGTGCAACATACATGAGTTATACTCTTCATTATAATTTGAGAACTACTTGAACCTTGATGTTGCACATGTTAGTGTTCTTGTATAAAGGTAACACTTACTCAGAACATGGGTGACTTTGATCCTTTCCCAAGTTCATAGAGCTGCAAGTGTGATGAATGTCAAGATCAGCTGAGCATGGGCTGTTCACACAGCCCTCCAGTTTTCTTTCTTTCTTTCTTTCTTTCTTTCTTTCTTTCTTTCTTTCTTTCTTTCTTTTATCTGTGTGCCAACACAAACATATTGTTTTTGTAGGAATTCTTTCTTTCTTTCTTTCTTTCTTTACAGGCAAATTTGTCGGACATTTCATTTGAAAAGTATTTTACGTGGAAACTCCAAACTTGCCACAATTATACTTCTGTAGATGAACTCTGCCCTTTTTTAAATGAGAAGTCATGCTTTTCAAAATTATGCAAATGAGGGCTAATTAAAGTTTTAAATCTTCGAAATCTTATATACTGTAGTAGATGTAGTTCAGAGGTTATTGGAGTTCGATCATATCAAGGCAAAGGTCATCTCAAATGTCAAGTTCAAAGGCCAATTTGGGTCAAAATGTCATTTTAAGGGTCAAAGTTCACTTCAGGTAGAGGTCATCTCAAGGTCAAAGGTCATTTGAAGGTCAAAAGCCACTTTCGATGATGGCTTTTTTCTAGCCAAAACTTGGTCAATTGTTATCCAGTTTTCATCCTGTTGGGCTCAAATTGTAGCTATTGTAACACTGCACATTTTTGTAGTCTCGCCTTTTTATTATTAGAGGTCATACTTTTAAAACTATGCAAATGAGGGCTAATTAAAGTTTTAAATCTTAACTCTCTTATATACTTTATTACATACAGTTCCAAGTGTATAGGAGTTCGAACATAGCAAGGCAAAGGTCATCTCAAATGTCAAGGTCATGTCAAGGTCAATGGTCATTTCAAGGTCAAAGACCACTTTCGATGGTGGCTTTTTCTAGCCATGACATGTCAATTTTTATCTAATTTTGATCATGATGTGGTAAAATTGTAGCTATTGTAACCCTGCACATTTTTAAAATTTATACATGACCTCTAAATTTCAAAGGTCAAGGTCATTTGGACCTTTGAATGTTTCATCCAGTCATAACTTGGCCTATTTCGATCTAATTCTAATCATGATAGACTCAAATTGTAGGTATTGCAACACTGCCCATTTTTATTAAAACACGTTACCTCAAAAGGGCAAAGGTCAAGGTCATTTGGCCCTTTGAAAGTTTCATCTTGCCATAACTTGGTCAATTTTCATCAGATTTGGTTCATGTTGGGCTTAAATAGTGGGTATTGTAATACTGCTCAATTTACATGTGACTTGCAAAGGTGAAAGGTCAAAGTCATTTGGACTTTGAAATTTGCATCCAACCATAAGCTTATGTAATGTGAAGTACCAAAGGATAAAAGTTGTAGCATTTAATGTTTACAACTTTTTAAGGCACACAGACTGATTTGCTTTCTAGTTTTTTGACTTGTTCTCCTGAACTGTCACTCAGATTAAGCTGAAACTTGGTGGATATATTCCTTGTGGAAGGATCAATCAAACTTGTTCACTCGGTGGCCCTTCTGTCTAGTCCTGATTTTTAACATTTTTTTTTTTTTCAATTTGGGTACTTATTAGTGAACGCCCCTTTCCTATCGAATACTATGTGAGTCAATGGGCATTCTAATGCTAATTCACATTTTTTACTTCTTCGCTTTTTGTGAAACTGTCAGTCAGATTGACTTCAAAGATGGTGGCAATGTACCTTGGGTGGGTCTGTACCAGATTTGTTCATATTGTCACACTCCATTATTTTTTTCTGATTAATACTGCCAAAGACCCTAACTTATCTGCATTGAATTGATATTAGAAAGTAGTACTGGTGTGGGAAAAAGTTCTGACACTAGTGAGTTGTATGCATTTTCAACAACCAATCAGAAACAGTTGGGGTAGTGTGGCCCATCAGACTACTTAGTCTGTGCCAGGGCCAGGGACCTTTTCAAGGTAATGTGGGTGCAAGTGCAGAAAAAATATTTGTCTGCGTTTGAATTGTTTTTCAAGACTTGTATTCTCCTACATTATGTTTATATAGTTTAAAATTTGGTTATAAATATATTAATTTTCAGAAAGTTATTCTTTGTGAAAATTAGGATAAGGTATTCACTATAACATTAAAAAGGGGTTAAAAATAAGTAAACGTTTTCGAAAAAAAAAGACATTTGTGGCTGAGTTTGGACTGTGTAAATTTGTCAGTATCAATTTATGGATGTACAATGCATATATTTACGACAACATTTCTTCTTGCAGACACACATGCCACAAGAAGCAAAACAAGGTCACAGATGATGAAACGTGCTACACGTAAACAAACTACACCACCAGGTAAAAGGCCCCGACACAAAAATAAGCTTGCCTACAGGAGATATAACAAGCCACCGTACTCCTACCTGGCTATGATAGCATGGGCCATTCAAAATGCCCCTGGACAGCACCTCACACTGGCAGGAGTCCTGGCCAAACTGCCACAAATGTTTCCCTTCTTTGGCAGGAAGTATGAGGGATGGAAGGATTCTGTGCGTCACAACCTGACCCAGTACGACTGCTTTGTCAAGGTTCCAAGAGATCCACAGTGCCCTACATCAAAGAAAAACTTGTGGACAGTGGAGTCTGGGAGACTGCCTGAGGATGCATTCATGCGACAGAAGAAGAAGAATGTGGGCGGGTATGCTGAGGACCTGAGGGAGGAACTTTGGGAACAAGGTCCTGTTGTAGAGTGGATTGATGAAAAACAGTGTCATGAAAGTGACACCTCTCAGATAACAACAATGATCAAGACAGAGACAGAAGGGGAAGTGACAGACAGTGATGTTGACTACATAAAGCCAAATGGCATTGATATTGCCCACACAGAGACGGATGATATTAACATGTCCTCTACAGAACCAGATGGTGTTGACATTGCCCACACAGACCCAGACAATATTACCATTACCCATATTGAGCCAGATGGTGTTGACATTGCTTACACAGAAGCAGATGGCACTGGCACTGTCCACACAGAGACAGAGGGCATTGTCCATGTAGAGACAGAGGGCATTGTCCATATAGAGTCAGACAGTGATGCACAAAACATTGACTTTGAGAACAATGCAAGCTGTTGTGGAGGTTGGGATAGACAGCCTGGATGCACAAGATCCCTATGTATGCCTCATGATGTAAGTTTGTTTATGCTGTGGACCTCATCTGATGGCACAGCATATAGGAACCCACTGGAATCATTTGCAGATTTAGCTCTGGCCTATGGCGGACTAAAAAGCCGAACATCATCCTAGAAGTGTGTTGCCGTACTTCATCTTCTGAGAGACCACTTGAAGACCTGACATAGGGGTAGGGCCAGAAAATAGGGACAATAAAAGGAAGAGATTGTTGTCATTAAATGTTCCAACCACCTGACAGCTTTTAGATTTTTAGCTCAGCCGAGAGCTAGTCAGGCTGAGCTTTATGGAGGCTTAGAGAAATCACTTATTTTTTATAGTCATCTGATGATGTCTGCCCTGGATGCTGAAATGTTTCCCCTGGAAATCTCTGGTGATAGGGTTTAGTCAGACACTTGTAGCTTGTACTGAAGTTTCTGTTTTGTCACATTTACATATAGTTTGAACAGTTAAGTAGCACATGCACATACTGTGTATTTCTAAATCTTTCTGCTAAAACTTTGTATAGTGATCTGTACACAGCATGACTTATAGTAAAATTGAAATGGTATTTGAACAAAAGTAGGAACAATGAGACCCTGCTGTGGATTACATTGTGTTAAAATATAATCCCTATCCAATAAAAAGCTGTTAAGTCAGCCATGTTGCCCATTAGCCCAGCTAGAAGAATTGTCACACAAGTTGTTCATGGTCAATATTCTGTCTGCAAGTAACTTCTGTAGGCTGCCCGCTAAACCAAGTGTCCTGTATTTTCCAAATGTGATGTGGAGAAATGGAGCCATATCTGCATTTAGTAGGCAAACATGTATAGTGATCCTGTCTTCAGAGACCACTATGAGAAACCAGTAAGACCACCTTTCAAAACCCTCTTTTCATTGCTTTTCATGTTGTTTATGCTATCACCAAAAGACGAAAAATTTGGTCATCTCCAGGGATGGTCGTTGAAGTTAGGTTTCAATGCATCATGTTTTTGCAGTGCATTTAGGTCAGCAAATTCACCAGAAAAGCAAAAACCATCTGTGAATACCTCTGAGAATCAAATATCTCCTATATATATTTGCAACTGCATTTTAGTACCTTTCTAAAATTAGCTGCTGACAGGTATAATGCTGACATGTATAATGCTGACATGTATAATGCTGACATGTATAATGCTGACATGTATAATGCTGACATGTATAATGCTGACATGTATAATGCTGACATGTATAATGCTCATTGGGTGTTTAACGCATTGAGCTACAAAAATGTGAAGCTTGTGTTACTATGCATGGAAAAGGGTCTACAATAGAATAAGTATAAGTTATAATGTGGGCCCTGTCTTGAGAGATTACTCCAATAAGAGACCACCTGCCTGGAAAGACCACCTAGCAGGACACTGTGCTTCGTAGTTTTCATGGTATTTATAGCTCCTTTGAGAAATCCTGCCCTGAGTGGCCACAATTGGGGCATCCATTGGGTTCTTCTTTCAAGGCAGGTTTCATTGAAAGGCAGCAAATATGCCTTGTATTAAAAACCACTGTTCTGCCAGCCAAAACGTCATCCTATAATTAGAGATGTTCTGTCATGCTGAAAAGGGAGGTCCTTATAAGCCAGGGTGTCAGAAAATACATGTGTAGTGGTCCCACTCTCATAAGGTCACCCACTTTACATAAGCTACTTTTTCGTGCAACAGTATACAGTGTATGCATTATCCTCCCATGAACAGGTCCACTCATCTTTATAAGGTCACATCTCTCAGGTCCATTTGGTGACCTTATGGGGGGAAGGGCACTGTATCTGTAAAGTGGCAGTTATTGTTCCCTTGTGGGACAAACCGAGTTACCAACTTGCTTCAGTGCAATCTGAACATATTGAGGAAAATGTTGACCTGTTATCTAGACCAATTTTTGTGAAAAACTGTAGGTGACTTTATGAGACTGGGTCATTTCTGGTAATATTTAATGGAAAGATTTGTATGCAGATAAGCATCAATGCTCTGCAGGTTTTTGTGGGCTAAAATAGTGTTAAAAGAATGCAAGAGGTATTTAATGGAGGAAGTTAGTTACAAACACCTTTGGTGTGGCGGCTGCTCAAAAAGTTGAGGAAATGTCCGTACAAAGACCAAGATAACGTCACTGGAAAATAAACAAGTTAATAAGTGTTTTGAATGCCCTTGCGGCAGCTGCAGCATGACTTGCCAGGCAGTGCCAGAACCACTGACTTAAGACTATAGGCATGTTGGTACTGTAACAAAAGCTCTTTTCATGAAGAATTTAAATATGCACTTGTTGTCTTAAAGCTTGGTTAATATACAGAAAAATCAGGGACTGGTATGGAATGAGTTAACCCTTCTGAAACATGATCACTTTACAGTCACCTACTTGCTATGGACTGGCAATGTTTTACCTTTTTGTTTGTAGTAGGCATGCCACACTTGAATTACTTTTTTCAAGTTTACCAGTATTCAATGCCCAAAGTCAAAAGCTTTCCATGGCTGGGATTGGACATTGATAATGCTTATATTGCCCAATCCAAAGTAACAAAAACTGTGAACTTAAAGTTAATTTACGGTAGGAAGGGGTTAAGCTGACAGGGCCCAGTAGTTCATCTGTGTACAGGCAAGATACCATCTAGGTGTTCGAAATTGCTTAATTGAAAAATATATTTGTATGATGTCCATGTAGGTATTAAGAATTACCTAATTGAACAATGTACTTGTATGATGTACATGTAAATTCCAAATCGTTTTAGACTAAATGGTTTTTGCTTTTAATAGGACTGAAAAAAACATGTACAATATGTACATGTTAAGACATGTTTAAATTAAGGAGTGTATGCTCCTTGCTAAAATGCAGTGGGAAAAAGACCGTAGCTTAATGGTGATTGTGACGTATTGTATCAGGTTCAAGTACAGTTTGTCCCCTGCAGTGTACATTTTGTGTGCATGTATGGCACATGAGCCTGAGAGAATTTTTGGCAAGGTAGAAAAATGTGTTTCTAGCTCTTCTCACAGAACTTATGCAACCACTCGTGTCCATCCATCCGTCATTTGTTTGTCAACATGAATGCATGTACAATTTATAAGCCTCATGAGTTTTTTGGGACATATTGTATACATAAAAATCTAGGTTCTTTTTGTTACTGGTTGCACAACCTAGTTGATTACGTAGTGCAGGGGCCAAAAGGTGAAAAGATTTTAAATACTTTGGTGTGGTTGATTTATAGTGGATCATTATGAAATTTGGTGGACGTATATTCTGGAGGTGATTGTGTATATCCTGAACAATACTGGTGTCACCCACCTATAAGTGAATAGGAATGTGACTAACTATTTACTAAAATTTATAAAATTCATTATCTTTAGAAAATACAGGTCAGATTTCACAAAATGGACATCGTGTGAATGTTCAGTATTACATACATGTAATATTGGTCATGACCTTGATGTATTTTCTCAACAATATGAAGGACTTAGTAAAGCACACTAAATTAAGTTTTTCGAGGAAGAATAAGGCTAATGATACCAAATAATATCACAAATGTGTATCATACATAGAAGGCTGATTCTGCACAATTTGGATGACTTTGACCTATCTTAAAGGTCATGGAGGGAACGCATTTCAATAACAGAATTATTTTTGTGATGATCATTCCACCTGAACTTGTGGACATGCATGTATATCCAAAAGCAATTGCCTGGCTATTTTACTGGCACAATTCTTATTTCGTGTGAAGTCATGGTGGTAACACTGGTGGTATTGAATGGAGCCCCTATCACAGGTATCAAAAACACATTCAATTCATTTTGATAATAAATTCTGATGAAACTGAAAGATAGTTCCACCTATTTTGTATAAAGTCAATAGTCGAGTTAAGCAAGGTTGTGAGTGACCTTGACCTCTTTTCCAAGGTCATTATGCACAATAGTAAATTATGCTAAATTCAGCTTGTTGAGAATGAACATATAAAGGCTGTTAACATTACCAAATATGCTGCAAATGTTTCGTATATATCGAACTTTGATATCGCTTATTCACAATTATAGATTTTATGTCAAATAGGACGAGTTTGGTAAAAGTATATAGCAGGAAATGTAGCCTCAGATCGATTCCTATTGTTGATGGTGAGCATGCATATATACATGTACGTTTATTGCCATGGTACTCAAATGTGATGAATCATTGATGCATGTGCAAGTATTCAGTACATTACGTGTGAGTATGGTATTTATGGGATGTGAAAGGTGAGTGTTTGTGAACGAAACTGTGATTGGTGCATATGTGGGAGAGCAATACGTACATGATTGTGATTGGCCCGAACACACACACACAAATATATAGAAGCATGGATGTGATTGGTGTATGTGTGTGAGAATGTAAATTTAGTAACCATAACTTTCTTATGAAGACTTGTATATAGAGAGACCAACCATGGATATAATTGTCCCGGGCAAGTGGATTGACTTAATGTATTGACTTTGTCAATATAAAGTCGATTTAGATTTTGTTTTTCAATTTTATGTGTTAAATTGTTTTCTGAAAACTACAATACAATTATTTTTGTAGTGTGGTCAACAGCTTTGTAGCAGAGATACGTAACAGCAAAGTCCCTTGGTGCTCATTTCCATGGAGGCATTGTAGGTCAATACAGGTGAGAACCGTGCATACAACATGCTCAATTGTGGGTGGCCAAACAGGTGTATTTACAATTAATAAAAATCAGGAGATACAATGTATGAATAGAGAAAATTAATGCACAAATAAAGAGTTTATTTGCATACAAGTCTTGCAGGTCTTTGTGTTATTGTCATGGTGTTTGCAATTATGATGGAATCTTGAACATGCTCTAAATTTCCAATTTCAGAGAAATGAATTGTGAAACCACCTTACAAAATCTAGTGCTGTTTGGTGTGGTGTTCAAACTTTGATTAACAGAGCCTCTCCTAGTGTGTATTGTGGCTTATGTGCAGGCTCTACCTGTTGGGAGCCAGGGGTTTGAATACTCAAGAAAGGCCACGTCTTTCCATTTGTCCAGCTCAGTAAAAGGTGTTGGTTTCTTTACATGCTGAGGAAAATCAGGGATGCACCTTGTTGCAAATTGGGGGAGGCGAGTATATATTGCAAAATTGAAATAACCACCCCTCCCTTAAGCAGATTACCCATAATGCACAGCATTTCCTACTGGTCAGTAAGCGTTTGAGTACTCACGTAATGTATAAACAGAACATGTATCATCAAAATGATTTTGAAATATGACCAGATCCCAAATATTTCTCACCCAAAGAGGGGGAGGTGGGGTAAAGCTTAAAAAGTATCACGGAGTTAAAATAAGTATGTGTTTTTCACACACTGCAAATCTACTCATAACTGATATGAACCAGATTGTTGATCAAAGCTTATAATTATGGCTGTGTCCCAACACAGAAATTGTGTTTTTGTTTGGTTTCTCTATTTCTTTCCTTTTTTCTTCTGTACCAGCAATGTTCTCTGACACTATTACAATTGGGAAACTCAAAATTTGCCATGATTATAGCTCCAACATTAAGTCATGTCTTTTTATGAAGAGGGGTGATGATTTTGAAAATTATGCAAATTATAGGGCCATTTGAAAATTTAGATCTTGAATATTTCCAAAAACTATTATAAGTACAGGCAACCAATCCAATTTCAATTAATATGTTTGTGAGACTTTTTTTGTAATTTACATGTGACCTCTAAAGGTCAAACGTGAAGGTCATTATCTCTCCCGGTGGAAGCCGGGGGACATATTGGATTAGTGCCCGTTTCTTCCGCTTCTTGTTGTTGTTGTTGTTGTTGTTCATGTTCTTCAACACTTGGTTTCCGTGCGATAAGTCTTGAAGGACTTGACAAAATTTGATGAAACTTGGTAGGATTATGTATCTAGGCAAGACCTAGGTTGGGATTGTATTTGGGTGACCTTGACCTAATTTTCAAGGTCACAGGTTCACTTATGTGAAATTGGTTTCCGTTCGATAAGTCATGAAGAACGTGATGGAATTTGATGAAACTTGGTAGGATCATGTATCTAGGCAAGACCTAGGTTGGGATTGTATTTGGGTGACCTTGAGTGAATTTTCAAGGTCACAGGGTCACTTATGTGAAATTGGTTTCCGTGCGATAAGTCATGAAGAACTTGATGGAATTTGATGAAACTTGACAGGATTATGTATCTAGGCAAGACCTAGGTTGGGATTGTATTTGGATGACCTTGAGCGAATTCTCAAGGTCACAGGGTCACTTATGTGAAATTGGTTTCCGTGCGATAAGTCTTGAAGAACGTGATGGAATTTGATGAAGCTTGGTAGGATTATGTATCTAGGCAAGACTTAGGTTGGGATTGTATTTGGGTGACCTTGACCTTATTCTTAAGGTCACAGGGTCACTTATGTGAAATTGGTTTCCGTTCGATAAGTCATGAAGAACTTGATGGAATTTAATGAAACTTGACAGGATTATGCATCTTGGCCAGACCTAGGTGGGGATTGTATTTGGATGACTGTGAGTGAATTCTCAAGGTCACAGGGTCACTTATGTGAAATTGGTTTCCGTGCGATAAGTCATGAAGAACTTGATGGAATTTGATGAAACTTGGAAGGAATATGTATCTTGGCAAGACCTAGGTAGGGATTGTATTTGGATGACCTTGAGCGAATTATCAAGGTCACAGGGTCACTTATGTGAAATTGGTTTCCATGCGATAAGTCTTGAAGAACGTGATGGAATTTGAGGTGGAAGGATTATGTATCTTGGCAAGACCTAGGTACGGATTGTATTTGGATGACCTTGAGCGAATTATCAAGGTCACAGGGTCACTTATGTGAAATTGGTTTCCATGCGATAAGTCTTGAAGAACGTGATGGAATTTGATGAAACTTGGTAGGATCATGTATCTAGGCAAGACCTAGGTTGGGATTGTACTTGGGTGACCTTGACCTAATTTTCAAGGTCACAGGGTCACTTATGTGAAATTGGTTTCCGTGCGATAAGTCATGAAGAACTTGATGGAATATGATGAAACTTAGAAGGATTATGTATCTTGGCAAGACCTAGGTTGGGATTGTATTTGGATGACCTTGAGCGAATTATCAAGGTCACAGGGTCACTTATGTGAAATTGGTTTCCATGCGATAAGTCTTGAAGAACGTGATGGAATTTGATGAAACTTGGTAGGATCATGTATCTAGGCAAGACCTAGGTTGGGATTGTACTTGGGTGACCTTGACCTAATTTTCAAGGTCACAGGGTCACTTATGTGAAATTGGTTTCCGTGCAATAAGTCATGAAGAACGTGATGGAATTTGATGAAACTTGGTAGGATTATGTATCAAGGTAAGACCAAGGTTGGGATTGTATTTGGGTGACCTAATTTTCAAGGTCACAGGGTCATTTATGTGAGATTGGGTTCTCCGCAATAAGTTTTGAAGAACTTGATGAAAATTGCTAGAGTAATGTATCTAGGTGAGAGCTAAAATAGGATTGTAATTTTCAAGCAAACTTGGTCATTTGTAATTTGTTATCACCTGTAGCTTATTCAGAGACGTAAGTATTCCACCGGGAGACATTTGATTTTCTGTTGGAAAATCAGTCTGTTCTAGTTCTGCCATTTGAATTTTCTTCAAGCAATAACTGGGTCAAGTTTCATCTAATTTTGATCATGTTGGGCCCAAATTGTAAATATATGGCACATTTTTGCAGTATACCTGTGATCTCTAAAGGTCAGTGGTCAAGGTCATTTAGACCTTTGATATTTTGATCCAGTCATAATTGTGACAATTTTCACCCAATTTTAACCACATTGGACTCCAATTGAAGATATTGCAACACTGCACATTTTTGTAATTTACATGTAACCTTTTTAGGTCAAAGTTTCGTGTCATTTGGACCTTTAAAATTTCCATCTAGCTATAACTTAGTCATCCAATTTTGATCCTGTTGGAATCTATTTATAGTGATTGGAACACTGTAATTTTTTGTAATTTACATGTGACCTTTACAACGTCAATGCCATTTGAAATTTTCTTCTAGCCATAACACGGTAAATTGTTATCCATTTTAATCATGATGACCTCTACTTGAAGTGAACCTTGACCTTAAAAATGAAATTTTGACCTGAAATTGACCTTTGACCTTGACATTTGAGATGACCTTTACCTTGCTTTGATCGAACTCCCATACACTCAGAACCACATCTGCTACAGTATATAAGATACTGAAAATTTTAAAATTTTATTAGCCCTCATTTGCATAATTTTGAAAAGCATGAACTCTCATTATCAAAAGGCAAGACTTCATCTATAGGAGTATAATTGTGGCAAGTTTAGAGTTTCTACGTATAATACTTTTCAAATAAAATGTTGGACGTATGTGCCTGTAAAGAAAGGAAGAAAGAACTAGAAAAGAAGATTTGTTTCAAAGCAAATCTGTCTGTGTGCCTTCAAAAGTTGTAAATATTAAATGCTACAACTTTTATCCTATGGTACTTCACATCACTTTAAGCCTATGCCTGGATGCAAATTTCAAAGTCCAAATGACCTTGACCTTTGACCTTTATAGGTCACATGTAAATTGCACAGTGTTACAATACCCACAATTTCAAGCTAAACATGAACGAAATCGGATGAAAAGTTTCGACAAAATGAAACTTTCAAAGGGCCAAATGACCTTGACCTTTGCCCTTTTGAGGTTACATGTTCTTATAAAAACGCACAATGTTGCAATACCTACAATTTATGTCTAACATGATTAGAATTGGATGGAAGTTGGCCAAGTTATGGCTTAGTGAAACTTTCAAAGGTCGAAATGACCTTGACCTTGACCTTTAGAGGTCACATGTAAGTTTCAAAAATGAGCAGTGTACAATAGCTACAGTTTGAGCCCAACATGATCAAAATTGGATAAAAATTGACCAAGTTATGGCAGGAAGAAAGCAACTATCAAAAGTGGCCTCTGACCATGAAATGACCTTTGACCTTGAGATGACCTCTACCTGAAGTGAACCTTGACCTCAAAAATGACATTTTGGCTCAAAATTGACCTTTGACCTTGACACGACCTTTGACCTTGACATGACCTTGACCTTTGAGATGACTTTTACCTGGCTATGATCGAATTCCTAGACACTCGGAACCACATCTACTATAGTACATAAGATATTGAAGATTTAAAACTTTGATTAGCCCTCATTTCCATAATTTTGAAAAGCATGACCTCTCATGATAAAAAGGCCAGACTTCATCCATAAAAGTATAATTGTGCCAAGTTTGGAGTCTCTACGTGTAATACTTTTCACACGAAATGTCGGACAAATTTGCCTGTAAAGAAAGAAAGAAAGAAAGAAGAAAGGAAAAAAAGAAAGAAACTAGAAAGAAGATCTGCTTCAAGGCAAATCTCTTTGTGTGCCTTCCAAAGCTGTAAATATTAAATGGTACAACTTTCGTACTTTGGTACTTCATATTCCATGAAGCTTATGGCTGGATGAGAATTTTCAAGTCCAAATGACCTTGACTTTTGACCTTTAACCTTCAGAGGTTACATGTAAATTGCAAAAATTTACATTGTTACAATACCCATAGTTTTAAGTCCAACATCATTGGAATAGGATAGAAATTGGCCAAGTTATGGCTGAGTGAAACTTTCAAACGTCCAGATGACATTGACCTTTGACCTTTAGGGGTCACATGTAATTTCCAAAATGTGCAGTGTTGCCATAGCTACAATCTGAGCCCAACATGATCAAAATTGGATAAAAATTCACCAAGTTATGGCTAGAAGAAAGCCACAATCGAAAGTGGCCTTTGACCTTGAAATGACCCTTGACCTTGAGATGAGCTTTACCTGAAGTGAACCTTGACCTTTGACCTAAAATTGGCCTTTGACCTTGACATGACCTTTGACCTTGACATGACCTTGACATTTGAGATGACCGTGGCCTTGCTGTGATCGAACTCCTTTACACTTGGAACTATATCTGCAATAGTATATAAGATATTGAAGATCTAAAAGTTTAATTAGGCCTCATTTGCATAATCTTGAAAAGTATGACCTCTCATTATAAATAGGCAAGACTTCAAAACTGTGCAGTGTTTCAATATCTATAATTTGAGCCGAACATGATCAAAATTGTATAAAAATTGACCAAGTTATGGCTTAAAGAAAGCCACCATCGAAAGCGGCCTTTGACCTTGAAATGACCTTTGACCCTGAGATGACCTCTACCTGAAGTGAACCCTCGACTCAAAAATGACATCTTGGCTTAAAACTGACCTGTGACCTTGAAATTTGAGATGGCCTTTTCCTTGCTATGATCAAACTCCTATACACTGGGAACCACATCTACTACAGTATATAAGATATTGAAGATTTAAAACTTTAATTAGCCCTCATTTGCATAATTTTGAAAAGCATGACCTCTCATTACAAAAAGGCCAGACTACGTCGATATAAGTACAATTTTGCCAAGTTTGGAGTTTCTATGTGTAATACTTTTTAAATAAAATGTCGGACAAATTTGTCTGGAAAAAGAGAGAGAGAGAGAGAGAGAGAGAGAGAGAGAGAGAGAGAGAGAGAGAGAGAGAGAGAGAGAGAGAATTCCTAGAAAAACAATATGTCTGTGTCGGCACACAGACATGAAAAAGAAAAAAGGAAAGAAAGAAAGACAATATTTTTGATAGTATGTAATAATATATACACTACCACAGACAATGTCATCATTCTTTTCCATTTCACTCTCATGAACCATGTAGTCTTCTAAGCATGATACAACTTGTAGACGTTAGTCTATTCATATTTAAAGTGTGTGTGTCAACGCACACTTTTCTGTTTTTCTAGGAATTCTTTCTTTCCTTCTTTCTTTAAAGTGTGTGTGTTTCAGCACACACTTTTCTGTTTTTCTAGGAATTCTTTATTATGTCTGTGTGCCAACACAGACATACTGTTTTTCTAGGAATTCTTTATTAAAGTGTGTGTGTCAGCACACACTTTTCTGTTTTTCTAGGAATTCTTTATTAAAGTGTGTGTGTCAACGCACACTTTACTGTTTTTCTAGGAATTCTTTATTTCTTTCTTTCTTCTTTCTTTCTTTCTTTCTTTCTTTCTTTCTTTCTTTCTTTCTTTACCGGCAAATTTGTCCGACATTTCATTTGAAAAGTATTACATGTAGAAACTCCAAACTTGGCACAATTATACTTCTATGGATAAAGTCTGGCCTTTTTATAATGAGAGGTCATCCTTTTTAAAATTATGCAAATGAGGGCTAATTAAAGTTTTAAATCTTCAATATCTTATATACTATAGTAGATGTGGTCCCGAGTGTATAGGAGTTCGATCATAGCAAGGTCGAGGTCATCTCAAATGTCAAGGTCATGTCAAGGTCAAAGGTCATGTCAAGGTCAAAGGTCAATTTTAAGCCAAAATGTCATTTTTGAGGTCAAGGTTCACTTTAGGTAGAGGTCATCTCAAGGTCAAACATCATTTCAAAGTTTAAGGCCACTTTCCTTGGTGGCCTTCTTCTAGCCATAACTTGGTCAATTTTTATCTAATTTTGATCATGTTGGGCTTAAATTGTAGCTATTGTAACCCTGCATATTTTAAAATTTATATGTGACCTCTAAAGGTCAAAGGTCAAGGTCATTTGAACCTTTGAAAGTTTCATCCAGTCACAACTTGGCTATTTTCCATCCAATTCTAATTATGTTAGACTCAAATTGTAGGTATTGCAACACTGCACATTTTTATAAGACCACGTGACCTCGAAAGGGCAAAGGTCAAGGTCATTTGGCCCTTTGAAAGTTTCATCTTGCAATAACTTGGTAAATTTTCATCCGATTTGGTTCATGTTCATGTCAGTTTAACTTCTACTAGGGGGTTCCTGACCATTGCGTATGTAATGAATCTAAAACAAAAGTTGTAGCAATTTGAATTATGCTAAATAGCACCATTAGAAATTTTAAATCTTGAATAACTTCGAAGCCGTAATAGATAGAGATGCCATTTGAACTTCTCCTATAGTGGTATGGAATAGTTAAAGTGTGTGTGTCAACGCACACTTTACTGTTTTTCTAGGAATTCTTTATTTCTTTCTTACTTTCTTTCTTCTTTCTTTCTTTCTTTACAGGCAAATTTGTCCGACATTTCATTTGAAAAGTATTACATGTAGAAACTCCAAACTTGGCACAATTATACTTCTATGGATAAAGTCTGGCCTTTTTATAATGAGAGGTCATGCTTTTCAAAATTATGCAAATGAGGGCTAATTAAAGTTTTAAATCTTCAATATCTAATATACTATAGTAGATGTGGTCCCGAGTGTATAGGAGTTCGATCATAGCAAGGTAAAGGTCATCTCAAATGTCAAGGTCATGTCAAGGTCAAAGGTCATGTCAAGGTCAAAGGTCAATTTTAAGCCAAAATGTCATTTTTGAGGTCAAGGTTCATTTCAGGTAGAGGTCATCTCAAGGTCAAACATCATTTCAAAGTTAAAGGCCACTTTCCTTGGTGGCCTTCTCCTAGCCATAACTTGGTCAATTTTCTATCTAATTTTAATCATGTTGGGCTCAAATTGTAGCTATTGTAACCCTGCATATTTTAAAATTTATATGTGACCTCTAAAGGTCAAAGGTCAAGGTCATTTGAACCTTTGAAAGTTTCATCCAGTCACAACTTGGCTATTTTCCATCCAATTCTAATCATGTTAGACTCAAATTGTAGGTATTGCAACACTGCACATTTTTATAAGAACACGTGACCTCAAAAGGGCAAAGGTCAAGGTCATTTGGCCCTTTGAAAGTTTCATCTTGCCATAACTTGGTTTATTTTCATCCGATTTGGTTCATGTTCATGTCAGTTTAACTTCTACTAGGGGGTTCCTGACCATTGCGCATGTAATGAATCTAAAACAAAAGTTGTAGCAATTTGAATTATGCTAAATAGCACCATTAGAAATTTTAAATCTTGAATAACTTCAAAGCTGTAATAGATAGAGATGCCATTCCAACTTCTACTCCTGTGTTATGGAATAGTTGTACATTGCCATACCAATATGCTTTGAAGACACACACACTGATTTGCTATGCAGCAAATCATCTTTTCTAGTTGTAAATTGCCATACCAATATGCTTTGAAGACACACACACTGATTTGCTATGCAGCAAATCAGCTTTTCTAGTTACTTTCTTTCTTCTTTCTTTCTTTCTTTCTTTCTTTCTCTCTTTGTTTCTTTCTTTACAGGCAAATTTGTCCGACATTTCATTTGAAAAGTATAACACGTAGAAACTCCAAACTTGGCACAATTATACTTCTATAGATAAAGTCTGGCCTTTTTATAATGAGAGGTCATGCTTTCCAAAATTATGCAAATGAGGGCTAATTAAAGTTTTAAATCTTCAATATGTTATATGGCTGTGGTGCTGGCTCTGCTGTGTCTGCCACCCCACCAAACACACATGACCAGTGACAGTGAATGATTGGTATCAAATGGCCAGCGTATTCCAAAGTCCTTGCAAGTGTAACCACATCAAAATAAACCCTTCCCTTTCCTCCTGAAGTTTATATGTATTTTATTACCCCCAATAGATTTCACTCATAATCCACAGCCTTTATCAACATCCTAAGACCTGTGGGACATTTTTACAGGGGTGTCAGATCTCAATTAAACTGTAAACAAGCCATAATCCTGGTATATATTTTACAAGATGTGACATCAAAATGACCCTTTGAAAATGCGGCATGCCTTGACTCATTCAGGACAGAAGTCTTCATTTACTGTCAGTAAAATTTGTATCAAAGGGATATACTGAGTATTCTTATCTTTTAAATCAGGGGGTTCTGATTTAAAATTTCTGACAATCATAATAGAATATAATATCTGCTCATGATTTGTGATATTCTGACCTTTTTTATTTGTTTCACACATTGTATTAGCAATGCAAATTTGAAAGAATTAGCAAAGAGCATATCCTTTGGGTTTATCACTGAATGAGTTAATTTTGTCATATAAACATTGGCTGCATTGATTGAATGGCTATGTCTGTTTGGTAATTTAATTATAAGTTAATGTTTTCTTTTTGGACACGAGTCAGTTCAGTGGCTCTTAAAGAAAACATTTTGGGCTACATTATTTATATACAATTTCACAGTCCAGGAAATGCTCAAGATCCCTGCTCATGCATTCTATCATTAAAGTGAGTGTGTCAACACACACTTTTCTTTCTTTCTTTCTTTCTTTCTTTCTTTCTTTCTTTCTTTCTTTCTTTCTTTCTTTCTTTCTTTCTTTCTTTCTTTCTTTCTTTCTTTCTTTCTTTCTTTCTTTCTTTCTTTCTGTCTGTCTGTCTGTCTGTCTTTCTTTCTTTCTTTCTTTCTTTCTGACTGAATTTGAAATTTTCAATCTTGAATATCTTCAACAGTATAATAGAGATGTCATTCCAACTTCTACTAAGGGGTTGTTGACCATTGGCATCTAATCACCTAATGAATTAAAAATAAAAGTTGTAGCAATTTAAATTATGTAAAAAAGCACCATTAAAAATTTTAAATCTTGAATAACTTCAAAGCTATAATAGATAGAGATGCCATTCCAACTTCTACTCCTGTTTTATTGAATAGTTGTACATTGCCATACCAATATGCTTTGAAGACACACACACTGATTTGCTATGCAGCAAATCATCTTTCCTAGTCTTTCTTTCTTTCTTCTTTCTTTCTTTCTTTCTTTCTTTCTTTACATGCAAATTTGTCCGACATTTCATTTGAAAAGATTTTACATAGAAACTCCAAACTTGGCATGATTATACTTCCATACATGAAGCCTGGTCTTTTTGTAAAGAGGTTCAACGGTTTTGAAAATTATGCAAATTAGGGTCATTTGAAAATTTAAATCTTGAATATCTCCAAAAATATTATAGGTACAGGTAATCAATCCAACTTCGATTAATATGTTGGTTAGACTGCACATTTTTGTAATTTACATGTGACCTCTAAAGGTCAAAGGTCGATGTCATTTTCACATTTGAAATTTTCATCTAGCCATAACTCAGTCAATTTTCAACCAATTTTAACCATGTTGGACCCAACCTGTAGGTATTGCAACACTGCGTATATTTGTAATTTACATGCAATGCCTAAAGATTAAAGGTCAAGCTCATTCAGGCCTTTTTGTTAAAACTAGCGATAAGCGTAATGGAATGTGAAGTACCAAAGGCTTCAAAGATGGTATCAGTCAAGATTCTGGGGTCCGCTTTGGTAATTGATACTTTTAGCCCAGATAAGAGAGCCTGGGTTTGATATCAGGCTATGGGCAGCATGCTTGTCTGTATGTGTGCCCCTGAGTAGCACACAGAATGCCGTGTGTGACTGCTTTTGTCATGTTTACACAAGACCGACATGACGTAACTTAGAACATTGGAACAACACATAATTAATTTTAATTTGGGTAAGACATAACAGATTCAACTGAAAGCCACAGGAAGCTGTAGTTTTCCTTGCAGTGAGGTTGCAAGGTTAGGATATCGTACAAGCCACGGGTAGCCAGGTCTGTGTTCAATGTAAACAAAACATGCACAAGTATGAATAGACTGACGTCTACAAGTTGTAAGAAGAAGACTACTTGGTTCATGGGAATGAAATGGAAAAGAATGATGACACAGTCTGTGGTAGTTTATATATCATTACATACTATCAAAAATGTTGTCTTTCTTTCTTTCCTTTTTTTCTTCTTTTATGGATGTGTGCCAACAGACATAATGTTTTTATGGGAATTCTTTCTTTCTTTCTTTTTTCCTTCTTTCTTTTTTTCTTTCTTTCTTTCTTTCTTTCTTTCTTTCTTTCTTTCTTTCCAGACAAGTTTGTCTTACATTTTATTTAAAAAGTATTACACATAGAAACTCCAAACTTGGCAAAATTATAATTCTGTAGATGAAGTCTGGCCTTTTTGTAATGAGAGGTCATGCTTTTCAAAATTATGCAAATGAGGGCTAATTAAAGTTTTAAATCATCAATATTTTATATACTATAGTAGATGTGGTTCCGAGTGTATAGGAGTTTGATCATAGCAAGCTAAAGGCTATCTCAAATGTCAAGGTCATGTCAAGGTCAAAGGTCAGTTTTAGGCCAAGGTGTCATTTTTGAGGTGAAGGTTCAATTGAGGTAGAGGTCATCTCAAGGTCAAAGGTCATTTCAAGGTCAAAGGCCACTTTCGATGGCGGCTTTCTTCTAGCCATAACTTGGTCAAATTTTAACCAATTTTGATCATGTTTGGTTCAAATTGTAGCTATTGCAGCACTGCACATTTTTAAAATGTATATGTGACCCCAAAAGGTCAAAGGTCAATGTCATCGGGACCTTTGAAAGTTTCACCCAGCCATAACGCGGCCAATTTCCATCCAATTCTAATCATGTTTGACTTAAATTGTGGGTATTGTAACACTGTACATTTTTTCAATTTACGTGTGACCTATAAAGGTTAAAGGTATAAGGTCAAGGTTATTTGAACTTGGAAATATCATCCAGCCATAAGCTTAATGCAATGTGAAGTACCTATGCACAAAAGTTGTACCATTTAATATTAACAGCTTTTGTAGGCACACAGACAGATTTGCTTTAAAGCAAATCTTCCTTTCTAGTTTCTTTCTTTCTTTCTTTCTTTCTTTCTTTCTTTCTTTCTTTCTTTCTTCTTTCATTCTTTCTTTACAGGCAAATTTGTCCGACATTTCATTTGAAAAGTATTATATGTAGAAACTCCAAACTTGGCACAATTATACTTCTATGGATAAAGTCTGGCCTTTTTATAATGAGAGGTCATGCTTTTCAAAATTATGCAAATGAGGGCTAATTAAAGTTTTAAACCTCTCAATATCTCAGATACTATAGTAGATGTGGTTCCGAGTGTAAAGGAGTTCGATCATAGCAAGGTAAAGGTCATCTCAAATGTCAACGTCATGTCAAGGTCAAAGGTCATGTCAAAGTCAAAGGTCATGTCAAGGTCAAAGGTCAATTTTAAACCCAAATGTCATTTTTGAGGTCAAGGTTCTCTTCAGGTAGAGGTCATCTCAAGGTCAAAGGTCATTTCAAGGTCAAAGGCCACTTTCGGTGCTGGCTTTCTTCTTGCCATAATTTGTTCAATTTTTATCCAATTTTGATCATGTTGGGCTCAAATTGTAGCTATTGGAACCTTGCACATTTTATAGATTTAAATGTGACCTCTAAAGTTTAAAGGTCAAGGTCATTTGGACCTTTGAAAGTTTCATCCTATCATAACGTGGCCAATCTCCATCCAGTTCTAATTATGTTGGACTCAAATTGTAGGTATTGCTACACTTGACATTTTTATAAGAACATGTAACCTCAAAAAGGCAAAGGTCAAGGTTATTTGGCCCTTTGAAACTTTTATCTTGCCATAACTTGGTCAATTTTACTCCGATTTGGTTCATATCCGGCTCACGGTATTGTAACACTCTGCAATTAACATGTGACCTGTAAAGGTCAAAGGTCAAGGTCATTTGGACTTCGAAATTTGCATGCAGCCATAAGCTTAATGGAATGTAAAGTACCAAAGGACAAAAGTTGTAGTATATAATATTTACAACCTTTGAAGGCACACAGACAGATTAAAAAAAATCTTCTTTGCCAGTTTCTTTGTTTCTTTCTTTCTTCTTTACCAGCAAATTTGTCCGACACTTTTCTCAGACACTGTTATA
Organism: Hermodice carunculata; assembly: GCA_964020975.1. Taxonomy (NCBI): domain Eukaryota; kingdom Metazoa; phylum Annelida; class Polychaeta; order Eunicida; family Amphinomidae; genus Hermodice; species Hermodice carunculata. Next base: position 58,276,636 of record OZ026619.1, read on the forward strand.
CATAGAAACTGCAAACTTGGCATGATTGTACCTCCATATAAGGAGTTTGGCCATTTAATACACAGAAATGCAGATGTTTAAAATTATGCAAATTAGGGGCATTTGAAATTTTAAATCTTGAATTACTTCAAAGCTATAATAGAAAGAGATGCCATTCCAACTTCTACTCCTGTGTTATGGTATAGTTGTACATTGCCATACTAATATGCTTTGAAGACACACACACTGATTTGCTATGCAGCAAATCATCTTTTCTAGTTCTTTCTTTCTTTACTGGCAAATTTGTCCGACATTTCATTTGAAAAGTATTATATGCAGATATTCCAAACTTGGCACAATTATACTTCTATTGATAGAGTCTGGCCTTTTTATAATGAGAGGTCATGCTTTTCAAAATTATGCAAATGAGGGCTAATTAAAGTTTTAAATCTTCAATATCTAATATTCTGTAGTAGATGTGGTTCCGAGTGTATAGGAGTTCGATCATAGCCAGGTAAAGGTCATCTCAAATGTCAAGGTCATGTCAGGGTCAAAGGTCATGTCAAGGTCAAAGGTCAATTTTAAGCCAAATTGTCATTTTTGAGGTCAAGGTTAACTTCAGGTAGAAGTCATCTCAAGGTCAAAGGTCATTTCAAGGTCAAAGGCCACTTTCGGTGGTGGCTTTCTTCTAGCCATAACTTGGTAAATTTTTATCCAATTTTGGTCATGTTGGGCTCAAATTGTAGCTACTGTAACCTTGCACATATTTTAAATTACATGTGACCTCTAAAGTTCAATGGTCAAGGTCATTTGGCCCTTTGAAAGTTTCATCCAGTCATAACTTTGCAATTTCCATCCAATTCTAATCTGTTGGGCTCAAATTGTAGGTATTGCTACACTGGACATTTTTATAAGAACATGTAACCTCAAAAATTTGGTTCATGTTTGGCTTAACTTGTGGGTATTGTAACACTGTGCACTTTACATGTGACCGTCAAAGGTCAAGGTCATTTGGACTTTGAAATTTGCATGCAGCCATATGCCCAATGGAATGTGAAGTACCAAAGGATAAAAGTTGTAGCATTTAATATTTACAACCTTTGAAGGCACCCAGACAGATTTGCTTTCAAGCAAATCTTCAGATTCTTTCTTTCTTTCTTTCTTTCTTTCTTTCTTTCTTTCCTCTATACCAGCAAATTTGTCTGACACTTTTCTCGGACACTATTATACATAGAAACTCCAAACTGGGCATGATTGTACCTCCATACAAGGAGTTTGACTGTTTGACCATTGCGCACCTAATGAATTAAAAAATAAAAGTTGTAGCAATTTAAATTATGCTAAAAAACCATTAGAAATTTTAAATCTTGAATAACTTCAAAGCTATAATAGATAGACATCCCATTCCAACTTCTACTCCTGTGTTATGGAATAGTTGTACATTGCCATAACAATATTATTTGAAGACACACACACTGATTTGCTATGCAGCAAATCATCTTTCCTAGTTGTGCATGCTTTGTTTACATTGAAAACTGACCTGGCTGCCTGTGGCAGTGGAGAGTGGTGGTGTGCTTGTATGATTCCTAACCTTGCAGCCTCACTGCAAGGAAAACCACTGCTTCCTGTGGCTTTCAGTTGAATCTGTTATGTCTTACCCTATTAATTAATTATGTGTTGTTCCAATTTTTACGTCTTCTCTGTCTTGTGTAAACATGGCAGAAGCAGTCACACACGGCATTCTCTGTGCTACTCAGGGGCACACATACAGACAAGCATGCTGCCCATAGCCTGATATCAAACCCAGGCTCTCTTATCTGGGCTAAAAGTATCAATTACCAAAGCGGGCCTCAGAATCTTGACTGATACAATCTTCAAAGCCTTTGGTACTTCACATTCCATTACGCTTATGGCTAGATTTAAAAAAGGCCTGAATGAGCTTGACCTTTAATCTTAAGGCATTGCCTGTAAATAACAAAAATATGCAGTGTTTCAATACCTACGGTTGGGTCCAACATGGTTAAAATTGAATGAAAATTGACTGAGTTATGGCTAGATGAAAATTTCAAATGTGAAAATGACATTGACCTTTGACCTTTAGAGGTCACATGTAAATTACAAAAATGTGCAGTGTTACCAATATATTAATCGAAGTTGGATTGATTACCTGTACCTATAATATTTTTGGAGATATTCAAGATTTAAATTTTCAAATGGCCCTAATTTGCATAATTTTCAAAACTGTTGAACCTCTTTACAAAAAGGCCAGGCTTCATGTATAGAAGTATAATCATGCCAAGTTTGGAGTGTCTATGTATAATACTTTTCAATGAAATGTCGGACAAATTTGCCTGTAAAGAAAGAAAGAAAGAAAGAAAGAAAGAAAGAAAGAAAGAAAGAAAGAAAGAAAGAAAGAAAGAAAGAAAGAAAGAAAGAAAGAAAGAAAGAAAAACAGTACATCTGTGTTGGCACACAGACATAAAAAGAAAGAAAGAAAGAAAGAAAGAAAGAAAGAAAGAAAGAAAGAAACTAGAAAGGAAGATTTGCTTCAAAGCAAATCTGTCTGTGTGCCTTCCAAAGCTGTAAATATTAAATGGTACAACTTTTGTGCTTTGGTACTTCACATTCCATTAAGCTTATGGCTGAATGACAATTACCAAGTCCAAATGACCTTGACCTTTGACCTTTAAGCTTTACAGGGTACATGTAAATTGCCAAAATGTTCATTGTTACAATACCCACAATTTAAGTCCAATATCATTAGAATTGGATGGAAATTGGCCAAGTTATGGCTTAGTGAAACTTTCAAAGGTCCTGATGACATTGACCTTTGACCTTTAGGGGTCACTTATAATTTCCAAAATGTGCAGTGCTGCAATAGCTACAATTTGAGCCCAACATTGTCAAAATTGGTTAAAATTTGACCAAGTTATGGCTAGAAGAAAGCCACCATCAAAAGTGGCCTTTGACCTTGGAATGACCTTTGATCTTGAGATGACCTCTACCTGAAGTGGTCCTTGACCTTCAAAACATTTTGATGTAAAATTGGCCTTTGACCTTGACATGACCTTTGACTTTCACATGACCTTGACATTCGAGATGACCTTTGCCTTGCTGTGATCGAACTTCTATACACTTGGAACTATATCCACTACAGTATTTAAGTTGTAAAGTTTAATTAAATCCTAAAACTTCTGTCCTTTAGTAGTTCACATCCCATTAAGCCTATGGCTAGATGAAATTTCAAAGTCCAAATGACCTTGACCTTTGACCTTAAGAGGTCAAATGTAAATTACCAAAAGTGTACAGTGTAACAATACCTACAATTTAAGCCCAACATGAACCAAATCAGATAAAAACTGACCAAGCTATGGCTGGATTTAACTTTCATGAACTGAATGACTTTGATCTTTGACCTCTCGAGGTTACATGTTCATAACAAAAATGTGCAGTGTTGCAGTACCTACCATTTATGTCTAACATGATTAAAACTTGGTGGAAATTGGCTGAGTTATGACTAGATGAAAATTTCAAAGGTCCAAATGACTTTAACCTGAAGAGGTCACATGTAAATTACAAAAACGTGCAGTGTTAAAACAGCTACAATTTGAGCCCAACATGATCAAAATTGGATGAAAATTGACCAATTTCTGGCTATATAGAATTTTGAATGTCCAAATGACCTTGACCTTTGAACTTTAGAGGTCACAATTAAATGACAAAAATGTGTAGTGTTACAATAGCTACAGTTTGAATCCAATATGATCAAAATTGAAACCAAATCAGATGAAAAGGAACCAAGTTATAGCTACATGAAACTTTCAAAGGGCCAAATGATCTTGACCTTTGCCCTTTAGAGGTTACGTTCTTACGAAAATGTGCAGTGTTGCAATACCTACAACATGATTAGAATTGGATGGATATTGGCCGGATTATGGCTGGATGAAACTTTCAAAGGTCTATATGACACTGACCTTTGAGGTTTAGAGGTCACATGTAAGTTTCAAAATGTGCAGTGTTACAATAGCTACAATTTGAGCCCAACATGATCAAAATTTGATAAAAATTGACCAGGTTATGGCCAGAAGAAAGCCACCATTAAAATGGCCTTTGACCTTGAAATGGCCTTTGATCTTGAGATGACCTCTACCTGAATTTAACACTGACCTTTAAAATGACATTTGGCCTAAAATGGACCTATGACCTTGATATGATCTTGATGTTTGAGATGACCTTTGACTTGCTATGATTGAACTTCCAGCTGCAGTTTGCCTCTTGGGATATCTGCCTGGCCCAGAATTGGCAGAGCAAGATCTCTGTCAATGTTACCCTGCTCCAGTGGATTAAGAGCCAAAACAGCCTCTGGCTGGTCAGGTGGTCTAAGCTCAGGGCTCCTGCTCTGCCAGAGGCTGCCACTAATGATGGTCAACACTGTTGTCCAGGGGCTGCAAGATTGGGGCAGTGGGCTCTAGTCCCATTGGAATCCTGCTTCTCTTGATCTTGATGGCCTTCCTGCAGATTGCCGAGGGAATTCTCAGGGTGATGAGGGTATGCTGTGATGCTTCCTTATTGTTGTTAACAGAGACAGAGAAGGAGGTCCATCCCATGGAGGCACGGTGTTCCAGGCTGACAAGAAAAACTAGATTGCTGAACAACCTCCTTTGCCTGATAACCAGTGTCTGCCATCGTCCACAGGCAACTGTGTCCACCGAGATGGTGATGAGGCTGATTAATGATGGTGAAGCAGCGACTGGAAAGATGCCAGAGAGCATACAGGTGGAACAGCTGGAGACACGGCCCTTTCTCTGTGAACTGGGTGAAGTGAGGACTGGTCTGGTGATAGTTGTCTAAGGCCTGTGAGCTAGCGTGGTAGCTTGTGCCATTGGTGCTGATCTGGAACTTCAAAGGCCAGTGACTGTGATGTTGGCCTGCAGGTACCTGTGATGGAGACTGGATCCGGGGATGCAAGAGAGACCAAGGCCTGATTAATGGCCTGGTTCTTCTTCTGCTCCGAATTCTGGTCTGCTTTGGCAAACTTCTGCCCACATTCCTTGGGCCAGTCCTTGTATATACAGCAGCCTGCAGGGGTTTCCTTGGAGCATCTGACCACTCTGATTTTAAGCTCCCAGCAGTGCTTGTGATCAACCCAACTAGCCATGGCATGTCCTTTGGCATCCTATTTACCAAAACCATCACGGAGACAAATAGGAAGTGGGAACTACGCCACCATGTCGACTCGTGAGAGAAAAGGGAGTTACAAAACTCCAAAATCCACAAGTCTGACAGTGCCATAGTCCATAATCTTCATATTAGGGTAGCCTTGACAAGATGACAAATGTGAGGATACTTGAAACTATGCCAAAAGCTGTATGGAGTAGAAAATGACATGGATGAAAGAGAAATAGCCAAAGAGACCAAGCTGTGATTGGTCAACACTGGAGTTCAAGTACAGAACACAAAGGTCACCTGCTGCAGGGTGCACCATTGGCCTCCAGTTCAGAACATGCACAGAGGAATGTTTTCTGATGCGATGAAATTTTGGAGTAGACATAATCTCAAAGAGATCATACCAAGTGTATTGGATAGGTAATGTATTTTGACACAAACAATGGGTAATAAAATTCAGTTCAATTGTAAAAATTGCCATTAATGTCCTGAAAAGACCTCAAGTGTTTCATGTCATCAGACCTGGGGGCTCAGACAATGGAAATCAATACATAAAACAAAGAAAATAGTGTGACTGTGAAAGCATGCATTTTATTTCAATACATCAAAGGACCTTACTTGTACAATATCTTCTTGGTATTTTTTTCTAAATATACAGTACAAGATGAACAAAATTTTGTCACAAGGGAACCAACCACATAGGGATCATGACAACAGTACTTGTAGCTCCTTCTGCTGGTAACATTCAAAACTACTTCATGTAATGAATCACATTGATGACAATTTTTTAACTCCTTCAACCTCAAAACAATGTCACAGTGATATACACTTGGAGATATAACTGCAAAAGTAAATTGCTAAAATTGTGTGATCCCTGCATGCAGTTCGGGTTCCCAGTCACCCCAAGTCACATTTTATTCTTGGTTACGCAATTTTGTATGTTTTTCAAAATTTACCATGCATTCTTCCAAGTCTCTTTTTTTATGCAAAGTGCAATATCCACAAATGTTGCATCATTTAAGGAATGTCAGCCAAGATGTTGATACTTGCAAAAACGTTCCAAGCAGACCTCAACTTCATCCACACGCACTGGTAGCCCATAATGGCAAGATCCACCTTTTAACTTGAGCAAGAGAATGTACCTAAACTGGTCACGTGACCTGATTCCTGGAAGCACATTGGCTGTTGCTCCCCAGTCACTCACAAATATACAATTCATATGTGAATGTAAACATCACTTCTACATGAAATTCTGAAGTTAAATGATGTAAAATTTTGAGTCTAAAATACCCAAGCAAGGTGACTCATCAAGGAAAGCAACATTGTGCAAAGTCCACATAATATCACCCAGGCGTTGAACAAAATAGCCACTGATGCCAATAACTTGCCATTTATGAACACACAATATATGTGTATATATATTTATATATATATATATCAATCTGTATGCGATTGTCGCAAAAATACAAATTGTGCATATTTTATACATGAAACCTGGTTAAATAGACAAATTGATTGATGATTTGGTTCACCATTTAGAGTGATCCTCTTACGCCATATACAAATGTGCCACATTCCGAACTGATGCAATCTCTTGTTTAAATCATTATGCTGATTATCACTTCATCAAGTGAAGAGCTGCGGGAGTTCATCATTTGTGTCCAGATTTCTATATTTCTACTGCTTTTATGGTATCAATGCTAATCCAAATGCCTATGAACACCAAGAGTGGCTCTCTCTTTCAATAGATGGCACCGTAAAACAAAGAAATGCATTTTAACCCCATTTGCTCTCATAGCCTGCATGAAGAACTATGGCTTTTGTATTCCTCTACATGGCAAGACATAGGTAAACCATAATACAATGTACACATATCTGAAAGTTGCTGGACTAATATTTGCCTGATAAATGATTCATATGTGGTGTGTAGTACCTGCTTGTTCAGCAGGCAAAATAAATTTTGCACTCAAAAAATTTCCTGCTAATAGTATGTTTCAGAAAGTCCCACAAGAAACTCGTTGCATTTATTTTTCATTCAATTAAGCAGAGGTACTTGTGTCCCTGATGCAGCTTTTTGAAGTTGTAGATTTTGTTCATTCTGCTTGCCAGTGAAGGGATACCCAAAGAGCATAGCAGAACCTTCCCATTGAATGCTTGTAGCTTCACCACACAAAAGAAGCAACATATTTTCTTCATCGTTTTGCCTGATTATGCTACAAACATCATTCTAGTTTACAGTTCTAAGAATTAGAGATTTCATAAATTTCTCAGATAACTTCAAGGTACGATTAGTGCAGGAAAGCTCATGTAGAATCCCTCATCTTTTGTTTCCTGTGCCATCAACAGTGACAGGTGTCACAACATACCTAGTTTCTATTTCTACCACCAGAGGACACTTATTCTCCTGAGAGGCCACTCTTGTGATGTTGTCCACAGAAGCAGTTTTGTGCAGTACCACATCTGGACAAACAACATGATCACATCCAGTTTCTAGGTATGAAATATCTTCAGCTGATACAAAAACTGCTACTAACTGTTAAGTATACCATAATACTATTTGCAATTGTCAGTTTTCCCAGACTCAATAATTACACAATAGAATGATCAACACCAGTTTTACTTGTGCATCTACATGACTGCCTTACTCATTTTACCAGATTGACTTTATCATAAAATGCAGCCAACATTTTCCCCAATGTTAAACTGTTACCTTAATGTTTATATCTATGTCAGTGCTACTGTTGTGCCAAAAATTAACTTGCTTGTGAAATCTACTTGCCTGAAGATCTTTAAATGATGACAAACATCTACTTATATAAAATGTGAAAAACCAGACACTGGCTGATTTGTTCTATATGCACCAATTTTGTTCTTGTACAGAAAAACTTGAAGAATTATTAATGAATTGAGTGCATCAATTTCATTATTATGAACCATTAATTGTTGGCCAAATGCTTGTGGTTTAGGGCTTGTAAAAATTGGTTGCAACCCTTTCAGAAAAGTATTGCCCAATGGCACTGCTTGACTATGTGGATGCAACTGAAAAACTGTGCTCTGCAAAATACAACTGTACAAAACAGGTGAACAGATCAGTAGCAAGTCCACACATCCTACAGGTGGTTACTGCTCTGAGCTTGAACGAAGGTAGTTTCTCCATACATAGTATTCCAAGAACTTAAGCATGAATTTTTTTTTTTTTTAAAAGATACAATATGTATACCTTGATCACTGAAAAACACAATTTTTTTCACAAATTTATTCTGATAAAACAACAGTAGAAAACAATAAACCCTTTTAGGACCCCAGAGGGCAGCACTTGAGGGTAATCAATTGCCCAGTTTTACCCCCTTTTTTTACACAACAAATTCTTTTGAACCTTTTGTTAAGGAGATACCTCACACTCCCCTTCTCCCCTTACAATTCAGATCATGCAGTGTGATCTTTATATACAATATTTAATGCCCTATGGGACCCTCATGTCACTGATAAAGAGCTCAACTAATGAAGCATATTATGACCAGAATCCAACCAGACAATGCATTTCCAGGATTCAGGACATCTTTGACCAAATGAAAATATTTACAATTAATTGTTAACATTTTATACAAAATCAAACATTGAAAAAATACCAACTTTATACACAGAACAGGTCAGGGAGATGCACATAAAAATCTGTGTATGGTCACTTGCATGCATACCACCCTATACACATGTAACATAATCCAAACAGAGTGATCATGAATAATAATACACAGAACAGTATCTCAACAAAAAAGGTTTCCTAGATGCAAAAATTACAGAACTTAAGAGTTACAGACATAGCAATTCACCATATTACAGGATGTTTCATTAATTTCTAATATAAAAGTCTGCTTAATGTAACAAGAAAAACTTTGGTAATTATGAGAAAAGAGTTGTTCCATCATCATTTTGGGGTGTGGAATTTCATGCTTTAAATTAATTCATGTCTGACGAAGTATTTTGCAAAAAAAAAAAAAAAATGACCTGTACATGTTACAAAATAATTCATTCAATAATTCTTCTTTCTGGAATTGTGACCGTGTATCTGGGGGCTGACATCATTGAAAGTTGGTTGAAATACAAAGGAAGCTTTCCATGTCATACTTTATGACAGAATTTCAAAATCTGTGACAACTTCAATTCTGAGATTTAAAAATGTTAATCTCAAAATTTCTTGAAAATAGATTACAATTTCAAAATCTGTGATGTCTTCTATTTTGAGATTTAAAAATTTAAATCTTAAAATTTCTCGAAAATCAAAGATGTTACAGATTGTTGAAATTCTATTATAAATTAGCACATAAAAGGCTTCCTTTTTATTTCTAAAACTTCCACTGATGCAGACTAGCCCACCCCCTGGATATATAATCACAATACCAGAAGGAAGGATAATTGAAAGGATTAACAGCCATGATTCAAACTTCCATGAACCTATTCCAAGATGTGTCACAGCAAGCATAAGGCCCCAACTGGGATATGTTCTCCCCGTATGTGATTAATTGCCACTGGTAAAGACAAGAGAACAGAACAAAGATATGTTGTTATATTCACTCTAGTTGGCATTTGCACTATCTGCGATAAGTCTTGTAGTCTATAAGCATGCTGAAACTATGAAAGTATGCATATGCTTCATATTTGGTACAACATCAAGTTCTACCATCTAGAGTCCTAAATTCTACTGTTAATTTACAAATTGTGAACTGGAATACTTTTTGATGTTATGGTGGACAATTTATAATTACTAAACAATAATTTGCAAAAAAAGCAACAAAAAGAAATACAATAATCACAACTGACCCAAACTAGAAACGTCTGAATCAAACAGAAAATTTCTAGGATGACATACTGTAATACAGTGCAATATTTCTGATAAAACAGAAAACACGTTAAAATCACAAATTTTGATAATTAGAAATACATATGAATACTAGTACAAAACAAACACCAAGACAACAAACTGTTGTAAAATGTAATGCTGATGAGGACAAGCTGTCTAATTATTAGTAGGTAAAATACTTCAACAGTGCCAGACAGATTAGCCCCTCAAAACAGGTGGTTGGTCACTTTCTGAAAACATTCCATTTTTCCTACGCAGAACCCTTGCCCTGCAAATAACCTACCTACATGTACCTGCCAGTCCCTCACATAAATGATGTGCTGTAACATGAGGAAGAACATACTGTAAATTGCCTTAATTTTGCTGTACTCTTACTTTAGCCATTTCGCTGATGGCACAAAACCGTCAAAATTAAAAACACAGTGAAATAGTATTTCAACATTGTTTGAATAGGAATTATGTCCAAAAATACTGAAATTAATACTACAGTCAAATGTCAAAAAACCAAAACCGTGAAAATTTATACACGCTAAAATACAGCAATTTACAGTAACATCAGGTTGATAACTGCTCTCAAACCCAGTTTGTCCCTCCGGAAGGTACACTAACCAAGCAAGCAAAGTAGCACTGGAAAAATACCCTTATAAATGTGAAGCCACTTGGTCATTACACCAGGTCCTACATGTACATGATGGTGATACTTTTAACCCTATTAGGTCTCAGTCGGGAGACTAGGTCAACAGCTTTCCATGGCATGCTTGGGCACAGTCACCAATGAAAGCTATTGTCTTGAATCATTCTTTTTTTCTGGGAATGTATACATGTTGGTACTATCTTTTCACACAAAATCTTAATTTGGAATAATGAAGCAATTCAGATAGCACAACTTTTTACCTTAATTTTCTTTTCTTTTTCTTTTTCTCTAATTAGCACCAAAATAGTCAATGTTCACAAAACTGGCTTATACTGGAGCTCCTTGGTATATGCAATTCTCAAGAAGACTTAAATAATGTGCTCCTTGAATATCTTATTAAAAGCCAAGCTGAGAAAGACAGTTATGGCAAGTAATTAGACAATAAAACTCCTGTTTGGCACATTTATTTTGGCTTTTGGTAAATATGCAGATGTTTATCTGTTTGTTTTGTTAGCAGGTATGAGGACTGACCATCATGTGAATGACATGTCAGGTACCTGTAGAAAATGAGAGTGTGCTGCCACAGGAGTTCCAGGGTCAAAGTGACGACATGCTGTATCAGCACACGGCAGCAAAAAGAGAGAAAAAGCAGGATAATATTATGGTAGTGTGCTCCTGACACCAGGATAATATTATGGTAGTGTGCTCCTGACACCAGGATAACAATATGAAATTGTGCTCCTGGCATCAAAATAGCATTATGGAAGTACACACCAGACACCAGGATAACATTATGGAAGTGCACACCTGACACCAGGATAACATTATGGAAGTGTACACCTGACACCAGGATAACATTATGGAAGTGTGCACCTGACACCAGGATAACATTACAGTTGTGCACTCCTGACACCTGGATAACATTACGGTTGTGTGCTCATGACACCGGGATAACATTATGGCAGTGTGCTACTGACACCAGGATAACATAACGGTCTTGTGATTCTGACAGGTGGTTGAAAGTCGACTCACATAGAAATGCCTGTTTTCTTAGATGTGTCCAAAAGCACCTGCATATCTGATGATGTGTGCTTTCACATTTTACTGGTTTCCCATCAGTAAAAAACATTTGAATGACACTTATAGATGAAATATAACACCTTTCAGAGTAGTATACCATACATCATTACAAAGGTTCACTCAAAATCTGAAACTTCTCCCCCTGAAATCCTACCTCCCCCCCCCCCCATCCCCAAAATGAACCCCAAAAAACAAAAAGAAAGTATTATGCCCATACAACTTTTCATCACTTCCACCACCAAGAGTCTGTTATGGTCCCGTCATTTCAATCTTACAATCTACATCAAAATGTATCGTAACTCAACCCGTCTCACACAGGAAATAATACACTTCAGTTTGTCCGAGCTGTGCATTCATCACTCTCTAATGTTACAAATAAGTTGTTATCTCTACTCAACTAATCTTTTATGCTGACAACCTCAGCTTCTTCTGCTTTTTATTTATTTTTATTTATTTATTTATTTTTTTTTTGGTCTTTTTTTGAGCAAATTTGCGAACGAGATTCTTCAATTTAATTGAGCATGTTATATCATATTCTAGTCCTGGCTGCAAATAATGATTTACCAGCACCCCAACTCATGCTATTTCAATGACACAATTGGATTTTATGCTTAGCAAATTGTGTGCATTGGAAATATTTCACCAACACATACAAAATGTAAAGAAACTGTACAAAGCATGCAGGAAATCTGTTGGAAATATTTTACATTGTACCGTGGCGTCACTTGGTAAAAAACATCTTGAAACAAGAGGCCCATGGGCCTAATGCTCTGCTGACATATAATCTGATAACCATTATCAAAAAATCATTATTTTCAAACGCATTCCCTCCCTGATCCTGAGCATTAATCAAGATCATCCATGTTATGCAATGTCAAATTTCCACATGATATGTACACATTTTTGGTACATTGGTATCATTTCCCTTACTCTTTATCAAAATATTGAATTTAAGGTCTACTTCTTAAGTGCTTGATGACATTGAAAAAAGGTCACAGTCACATGACATTAAAATTTGATCATTGGCCAAACGCATATTGTAGAAGTTAACATGTGATATCCATCGCAAAAAAAATCTTTTACTGAAGTAATTCCCTATGTGGCCTTGAAAAAATGGGTCAAGGTCATCCATATTATGAAATATCAAACTTCTAAATATGATACACATTGTGGTATATTTGATATCCTTAGCCTTATTCTTTCTCAACATAGCTAAATTTAGTGTCTTTTACAAAGTGCCATATGACCTTGAATAACAAGTCGAAGTCTCAAAAAAATTCACATAATCTGAACTGGCCTAATCTATGTTTGGTGCAAATTTAACTGTTTTGTCTCAATTTATGATCACAACAATGAACTTAATGTGTTTTTTGATACCTATGATGTTAGTTCCAATAATTACAACCAGTGGCACTACCGTGCTTCCATGTCATAGACTGATGTCTGTATAATATTCCTATAATGGTATATGCATATAATGTCCACAAATTCAGGTGTAATGACCATCACCACACAAACAAAATTATTTCCTGAAATGTATTTTCAGAGTGATCTTCAGAAAGTAGGTCAAGGTTATCCAAATTATGTAATATTCAACTTTCACATGATACAGAATTGTGGCACATGTGAGGAAATTAGCCTTAAGATTTCTCAAGATAATAAATTTCTCAAATTCCACCAAAAAATAACTCCTTTATAATTTCCTTTTCACCTATAGGTGGGAGCACATGTTCATGTTTGACATAAAAACTTCCCGAATAGTTCCACCAAGGATCAACTGAAAAGGAAACATACAAGAGCATTTTCAATTTTATCACTTTCTGGCCCTTGTATTATGTAATCTACCAGATGGCACCACCAATAACGCAAGGAACCTAGATTTTCTTTCCTAAAAAATGTAGATGCTATCGTGTTGACAAGCAATTGTTTATGGACGGACAGGAGTGATTGCATAAGCTCTGTGACCTACGGTCAGCAGAGCTAAAAAAGGGCTAGTAAATGACCAAGATATCCTCTTTTACCCATGTGAACACCTTGTATCCTGCTGCTGTGTACATATATGCACCATACCACAGCTAGGTCAAATTGGCTTCGCATAAAACCAGTCCATACATTCACCAACTTTTAACACCTAAGTTTTTTACTTAAAATCATATTTTTGCCTCAGCAGACATTCAACACACCCAGAAAATTCACCTGTGTTACTCCTGTGACAACCATGCTGACACTAGAGGGAGCTGCAACATTACAGCATCATGATGGAGATACTGTGCTTACAAAAATATGGGTTATAAGCAAACATTTTGACACAGCTTTGCTCATCTACATGTTCAAGAAGCATTATCGGTCTCCAACATGGTGACACTGCTTTCTTTTGTTATTTGGTGGAACCCTGATTTGTTTTGTTTTGAATTTTTTAAATGCCAACTAATAAAATATCCACAATGTATTGGAAAAAGATCAAACTAATCAGGCAGGAAAGTGTTTCAGACCGCATGAGAATATGTACCAATGTACATCTCTAATACTCCAAGGCAATACCATTTGTAAAAACATTTGGCACTGAATCCTGACCCATATGCAGTACTGCCCCATGCCTTATCAGTACTACAGATATATTGCCCAGTGCCTTTTCAGTATTAACCTCTTCCAAATCGTTTATGCAGTAACTTCATGGAATATGAGCATCATAGGGTTACATAATCCACCATGGCATGTGTTGTGGTGATACACACAATTAGACAGTCAGAACCTTTCCCCTGAGCATATTCCATAGTTTATTAAAACAAATTCTGTTGCAGCCATCTTTTCAGAGTCAACATTACCAAGATCAAGAGCAGACTAATGGATCATGTGAGACACTCTATGTTTCCTCCATTCGTAACCGAGGCATGAAAACCCTGAGCTTTGTCCATACTAGGATTTCATAGTCAGATAGAATTTATGCCAGAACCTCTCCTGGGTTCATATTTCTATGCGAGTGCCACAGTGACAGTCTTCCGAAGACACTTGCTGTAGCGGTTGTGTAACCCTTCATTTTTGTCAGGTACTTAATCTTGACAGTTTGTTTGGGTGTCAGCTTTTAGAGTATCCAACTTCATCAGTTTTCTTTGCCCAAGTGGCAATTTCCATGGGTTAACTGTCCCATTTTTTGGATTCACGTCAAAACACAATTTAAAGAAATTGGATGCTAAGCGGAACACTGAAAACATAGCTTACAAAAGACTGAATAATGGCCGAACTGATCATCATAACATAAGAAACGTTAACAGGGTCATAACACACAATATTTTGGTCTTCAGAGGTTGTCATGAGTGCATATGTTTATACTGTATGCACATGTACATCGATGGTCTGTACATACTTCAATGTATGAATACACAAGTAATTCACATGTATGTATCTTAGTTAAATATTAAACAACTGGACATTACCACAGTGATGCATCTGGGTGAAGCTCTGAAAAATATTCTGGTAGCTACTCACTGGACCCACGATTATCATTTGCACACAGATCAAGGCTGACATAGTCTGTCTTCAAAAGTTACTCGTTAGTGTGGCAAGGTAAAATTAAACTTTATCAAAATGTGTATACTTATTTATCAGTCAGTCATTGGCAGTAAATAGAACTGACAGCAAGTGTGTAGAATTTGAACAACAGATTTCCTTGTATTGACAAAATGGGAGTACTCCCAGCTTTCAGGGATAAACATCAATGTACAGAGTGCAAATTTCTCACAACTCTGATGAAACATATCAGCAATTATACTCAACATTCAGTCAAATGTCTTTGCTACATTAATATATTTCACCGCCTCTCATAGAAACAAATTGTGTATAAAATTACAGGTGCACGGTTAGTGGAGCAGTAACATGCTCACCTTTCGCCTCGGCAACCTGGGTTTGACTCTCAGTTGGGAAGCAAGAAGAAAGGATTTTTACCTCTGCAACTGTGCACGGTGGTTTTCTTCGATTTATCTACATCACAATTAGGTAGGGAAGCACATGCTCACATCTGTGCCATGGAGAGTAATGGGTTTCACCAGTTTCACAATCCTTGTAAAACATACTTGGTCTATACTTTCTTAGGAACAATTTCTCGTGGGTAAATTCAGTCATTACTTCACACTCAGTCCAATTCATTTTTCATTTAATTAAGCGATATTCATTTTACACTTGAAACATAGTGTAAAATCTGATTTCACTATCTGATGAACTATTAGGAAATTTAGAGGGACTTTGGACCATGGATAACCTAATGAAAAATTAAGAGGGACTTTTCTACATGGCTGACGAAGGTTATGTGCACCACAGAGAGAAAGCTGGCTAAATGTACACGGTATAAGGTATCCTATTAATCACTGTTTATGTTTGATGAGAAACGTGGTTCCTGTGCTAACCAAAGACAAACGAAATAATAACACTGTAACTGTTTTGTTGCAGCTCATATTTGCTGGTAAATGCCAGAACGATGTAAACCTGGCTACATGTTGACTTCGCAGTTTCCTCTGATCAATGATATGCTAAGAACGTGGCTGTATTTTATCAAATCTTTTTCATCATTTTCTAATGTTTTAACCCTTTCCCGTTTGCATTAAGACTGAGTCAACAGCTTTCCTTGGCACAGGTTGGGCACTTATGCCCAACCTGTGCCAAGGAAAGCTGTTGATCTGGTTTATGTTATCTTGATAAGTCTTATCTACAATTCTCAATCAAAATGTGTGTTTATTACTGTTGAAATTAGTCCTACACATTGCAGCACACAACATTTGACCACCAGGTCACATTGGCCAGTTTAAGGGAGAAATGATTAAAGGGAAGCACCAAATCAGAATTTTCATCAACTATGCAGCAAAAATATTACTGTTGCTTAAACCATCTAGAGTAAAGCTTGAAAAATTGTAAATCATGTAAAAAAATTGTTAAAAAGAAAAAACAAACCCTAGGAACATTAACATGTAATATGCATGATAAAAAACACTTGTGCCAGTAACAGGAGGTTTTGAAACTACATACACTTGGGAAACAAAAGTCTGAGATCAAATTACATGAATTTGAAAAGGTACATGTATCCCCCAAAACTGACACTGGAGAACAAGTCAATGATGTTCTACAAAACATTCACATTCAAAAATGTTTCAAAGAACAAATTTCAAGAATAAAATTTTCATGTTCCATAAACCCGTATGTGTGTGAAACTTAAAGAATGATGTAAAACTGGTGATTTAACAAAATACATCGTGTATAGTAATTCCGAACTTCAAATGTCATTGCTACAGAAGACAGCTTGTGCCTATGGGCCACTTTTTGCAAAATATTTTTGCTGGGTATATGTATCGCAAAATCACGGATACTGATAATTCTGTGCTATACTGGTTTCAGAGACACTGTGTCCATCAGCAGACTTGAAACGTCTGGTTACCTCATGTTTCATTTGCTTCATCTTTTTCCTTTCAATTTTCCTTGGACACAACATTTTGAATGAAGACCTTTTGGAAATCCTTCAAATAATGTGTTACCTCTTGGCATATATCTACATGTGTGTCTCTTCTGACACTTCACCCTTAAAGCACTGCAAAGAAAGCTACTCAACCCTGAGAGTTCTAACAAATGTAGTGGCATGCAACTTTTTCCCATTATAAATTAGCAGAAATGGTCCCATGTCATAAATATAATTGGCTCTTTCTTGCTCAACGATGATATAGGTGACTAATCAACAGGTTTCCTTGGCATGCTCTGAGTGCATGATGCTGACAGATCCCAGAGGCTGCGTGTAAACTGATATGCTGTATGTATGTAGTGATCCATGGTGTTTTACACATGGCATGTTCTCTCCTGGCACTAGCTTTTTGTGAAAAACAGAAGTTACACATTTACAGAAATGTTTACTTACTTTTCAATGCCAGCTAAAACAGAAACAACTTGCTGCAAATGTTCACACATTTAATAGCTTAAGACATTTTATCCTAGCACTTGGCAATTTATGATCATGTGCATTGCCTTCTCTGTATGACAGGCCACTGCCTGACCACAGCCGATCCAAAACAAAGCAACAGTAATCTGGTTTGCTGGCAAAAATTCAGAACAAGCACTTTTATTAATAATTTCATAACGCCCCTCATTACAAGGCGGTTTCTGATACAACATTGTGTGTACCATGGTCCCCACTGACATAGTTTTCCCATTACATCTATGTTAAAAGTCCCTCTGTTATAAGGCGGTTTTGTTATAACACAGTCTGTTCTGTGGATCCCAACACTAGCGTTATAAAGAGGGAGCATTGTAGTGGACCTGTGAAGTCTTTGTGCCAGAAGTGAAATTTCCTTCGGAATGTATCAGAATTCTGGGATCTGCTGTGGCACCAAAGCTCAAACAGAGCCGGATGAAAAATTACCCAGTTCCTCATTCACTCACACGCTAAATTACATCTGAAAATTCAAAGAACCTGGTGCCCCTTGATGAGATTTCATGCACCACGTTCATGGAATTAAACAAGTTGTAAACTTGTAAAAAGGCTGAACTTTGACAGGGGGGGGGGTTTGTTTGCCTGAATAAGGAGGTTGTTATGATGTATGGCCACCTTCTTTTTGTGGTTGCATTGTTGTTGTTGACACCTTATGACAGTCTGTGATTGGCCAGTGCAAGCTGGCAGGGCTGAGAATACAAAACAAGCAGCAGCTGGCCAGGCTTGCTGCACACAAGATGTGTGATCACTAGCCACCTCTAGATGGCAGCACCTACTTATTCCTCAGCTTCAATGTGCAAATTCAAACATGCAAATGCACATACAATAGTGCCTTGGTGCATAACCATGAAACTGATACAAAGTTCAGTCATGTGGGTTGATTACTGAAATTCCTTCCAGAAAGCACCATTCTCTATCCAACTTAGCATTTTAAATGTTTAAAACAGCGCCTCACCTACACTACACAATATACCTGGTCACCTGCTGTCACTGTTACTATTTTACAACTGATTCCCCAACAGATGCATTTTCAGGCTCCTTGATGCAAGATGCCAATTCTAGACCTAGAAAGTGCATAATTCTAGAATGAAGGATGTAAAAAGCAGATGGTACCACCTGCTGGGTAAACAAATGATTGGCTACTGGTTGTCCACTGAAAGTGGTGTCAAATGTAATTTACTTCAACAGGAAGCAGCGTCACATGCAATTAATCTCTCCAAACATGCCCTATTAGCTTCAGATGGGGAATGCATATGCATGTTACATCATTAGCTAGCTAAGGAAGTGTTTGCTTTTTATCCCCCCTCCCCCACCCCCCCACCCCCGAAAAAAAAAGAAGAAAAACGAAGTACAATAAGAAAGTAAGTAAATAAATAAATAAAAATAAGCAAAAAGGGGGCATGTGATTTCCCCCTCCCCTTTTACCACAGTGATAAGCCTGGGGCCTACTGAGGTTAAGATTAAATCTCATCCATGCATGTGTCCCTAACAGGCACCCATTCTCTATTAAAATGATTGTGCTTTCCCTCGGTTTCTCCAAATGCTAATTTGTATCTCAAAGATCTAATTTCTACTAAATTGCACCAAACCAAGAAGCACCTTCACCATAATCTTTTGGTTTTATCTAAACTCAGCAGATAACATTCAAACATGGAGATGAATCTTGGGTTGCCATGAAAGGTATTGAGTCTTCCTTATAATGGTTGGTGCACGCAAGTTTAAATTGACATACATTTACCTGTATTTATATATGATACATAGAGTGATTGGACCAATTTAAATACTACCCTACAAGATTAATACATGTACTGTATTTACAGATGAAAATGTCCGTATATATGTATATACCTAATATTCAAGTTATTTTGTTGTCATTAACCCCTTTATGCCCATCTACTATTTTCACAAGGTGAAACGGTAGTTTCACAGTAGGTCTTGTCTCCACACAAAAGCAAGCCTTTAAACAAAATGCATGGTTAGCCGATCTACTATATACAAACATATACATGTACAACACAGGTATGTTCCTGTTTCTGAAGAAATATGATTTAAAATTTTCCGACTTTTTCATAATAACTTACTTTTGGGTGAGTTGATAAAATTAGCTTGACTAATATTCAGTCATCTGTACAAACAGCCTCACTCATCTGAAATACCAGTAGAAAATCTGTATCATCTAAATCTACCTATTCGGTTGTAAAAACAAATATTTCGAAGGAAATATATTGGGAATAAAAGTTACTTCTCTGTTGAAACCTCACCTACTTATTAAATAGCTATAATATTGCATTGTGATACTCCCAGAAATCTGGGTACCAAAGTGACATCTGCCACTTCATATTTCACCAGAAATGCCAAGGCCAGGTTTTATCTTCCTGACCACGATGGTCAACTGGCGAAGTTTATAGAACTGTCAGTAGGTAGCATAATACTGAAGAAGCAGACTTGTGCGACTGATTGGACTGTACCCTTTGAAAGAAATGACCCATGTAGGCATCATTATACTCCACTGCTATTGGTAAAACCTAGCAGTCTTTGCGGCACTCATACTTAATACTTTGAGCTCAACAAATTTTTCACAAAAAATTCCCATTTCCCTGTTATACTAGTGAAACAACCTGAATTTAACAAAAATTGTGCATTAAGGTGTCAGTCTGACAAAGTGAGGGTTTCATGGCATAACACTTGTCAAACCTTACCAAACACTTCTTCGGCTCTTTCCTCCCAATAATATGGAATTACAAACAAATCTGGTTCCTGGTATAATACCCAGATTGACACAAAGTAATTCAGCCATTTTCAGCGGCTTACCTCTTTTCTAACCAAAAAAAAAAAGTCTGTCGCAATAAAATAAATATTGGTTATAAAGAAAAACAGCTGATTTCTCTGACCTTTATCAGGTAACATGTTCTGACGTTTCTCATGAAAATTGACATTCTTCATGCATTCGCATACCATGTCTCCACTGGTATAATTAACTGTATACTCAAACAGCTGTAGTTTTAGAATATTTTGCACTTAAATTCACATACAAGCATTTTTCTTTCACATAAATTACGGCACATGGTAATTTTGTGCATAGAAAGCTGTACAAAATGGCCATGCATTTAAAGTAAATTGCTTGCCTACAGAATGAGAGTCTACTGGTATATATATGTAAATAGTTTTAGTGAGGTTTATCATATTTAACAGCACCTGATTCATCTTGAAAAGTAGCTGGGTATGAAATGGTGCACTTGGTTGTTTGAACAAACGAATTGCTTTTACATGTATTTATAAATAGGTAGTGTGAAAAATACCAGACATAATCAAGTTCAAAATATTACAGAACTACAGAGTATCTGTTTCTTTATCCCATTCAAGATCACACATAAAAGCTCACATACCCTGCCGTAATATAATCCTTTCACAAATGTCCCCCCACCCCCCAAAATTACATATATTTATCATCTATTTATACATATGTGTACTTGTGTATTTTCTTCTAATCTTGCAGCCTGCATCACAGAACTAAATTCCAGTAGTGAAATACATGGTGGATGCCTTCCAATGCAACTAGGCTCATCATTGTGTAGGTCACAAACTTTGTGGGCGTGTCCACATCCAGGGGCATTCCACAGCCATTCTCGATGGTGAATCCATTCATGTCCCCATTGAGGTCACCTTGCCGTGTCAGCACTGGCTCGTCCTCGTGTTTTTTTCTCTGTGGGGAAAAAAAAGTATGAACATTTAGGGTCTACGTCTTGCTCAAAATAATGTATGAGAGTAGAAGGTTCTGCTACACATCTAAAAAAGAAAAAGAAAATCACAGGTCTTGAAAAGTGTAGAACTAAGGCATGACATTTTGCGTTTTGAGGTTAGCGTGTTGCATAAATGCAGAACTAATGGTGAAGGACCATCTGATATCTCCTGACCAATCAGTACGGTGGAAGATAATTGATAATCCCTTTTGGCTACTGGTGCCCCCCTAGTGATTAAACCATTCCAGGCATATTCCATTCAGCAACCATGCAAAAACAATACCCTGAAAGACAAAAACCGAGACAATGCAAATGCTCACTTAAAAATAATACAAAATAATGACTGACCAGGACTGGAGGTAGTTTGAAGTCTTCATTGTGGTGCTTGTTCAGCTGGATGGCGGTCTTGCTGTATGACGAATAGCTGTACGCGGGGATGTTGAGAAGCCGCAGTACCAAGAAGATCACATAACGCATGAAGCACTTGCACACCAGCCTCGTCAACAGCACCAGTGGCACTCCTGTGAACGATAACACACTCACATGGTGGATATCTCTATCAGTATCAAGTCAATGAAAAAATTAGCTGCCGACTTTGGGAGAACCAGTACTATTATGTGACATCAATGCACCGTTTTTTTTTTTTTTTTTTTTTTTTTGGTAAACCGGCACATTTACCTCCTGGGCACTTGCTGAATCTTTATTGCTAATTTTCTCGCCATGGCAGTGAATGTAGGTTCCAAAACACACCTGGAGATGGAGAATTCAGCACCACTATCAGGTACTCAATACTTGGAACTGCATAGAAACCACCCATTGTTAACAAGTGTGCAGGATCAGCCTAGACCTACAACATCTTACCAGACACCTCACAGTCAGGTAAAACAAGTCCGTTCTTTACCTAACTCTTCTACAGAACAGAAAGTTGCGCACATACACCCTCCTTGTTTATATGACAATAATTCAAATAATACATTAGGGGACAATACAGAACCACTAATAACTAACAATTTAGTAGGGAATCTATCCACTTGTACTTTCTCTGATTCACAAAAAAGTTTATTAAGTGAAGGCTTATCATTTTGTCCTACCCCTAGACAGCCCAATATGGGTGACCTTAATAAGGATTTGGATAACTTCTTTAGATCATTGAAGCTTGCAGCTTACTTTGGTAAGGGGTCCACCACCACAGACCCCATTAGTTCAGACAGTAATACAGAATCACTTCAAAACATGAATGAAAATACCTCAGGGGAGACTGAGACTATTCCATTTCAACATCAGTCTTTCAAACCAAAGAGTAACTTCACTCCTTGGAAGGGACAGCTGGGTCATCTTAGCCCAGCAGCATTTTGCAGGACAGTCAAATTTGAAACTGCTCAATGCCCCCACGAATATCCAAACATGATAGTCTCACTAAGACAGAAAGACAGGATCTGCGGGCATTGAAAAATTACCCAGAGACACTGATCAAACAGGCAGATAAGGGCTCCGCTACAATAATCATGAATACCACACATGACATAGCTGAAGCCAAGAAACTTGAATCAAACACAGAACACTGCAGACCTGTCTCAGTGAATCTAATTTCATAACACAATGAACGAGTAAGAACTCTATTGCAGGAACTGGTGAACACCAATTTGATCACAACAGATACATAAAACCTTCTGTGTATAGAAGAACCAAGGGTTCCTTGTTTCTATATTTTGCCAAAAATACACAAAGGTGTCTAGCCACCACTGGGCAGCTCCATCTTACGTGCAAATGAAAGCCCAAGACAAAGAATCTCAGGTTTCGTAGATTTCTTTCTGCATCCAATGGTAAAGGTAATCCTCAGTTACACCAAGGACATGGATGATTTTATTAACAAAATAGAAACACTTCCCCAGCACCCTGCAAACACATCACTGATAACCCTTGATGTCAACTCTTTGTACATACACAAACATGCCATGCTTTGACAATTCCTATGATCCTATTGTCCCGGAGAACATCACTTGTCCAGTGGACAACCAAACTTTCAACTGTTAATAAAAAATGATGAACCATACACTTCACATGTATAATACACTGAACAACTCCAAAATATAATGATTTGCCACAAATTTTAGCCAATTCTAAAAATCCCACGATTTTCCAGGCCTGGATTTTTGACAAGCAAAATTCCACAACTTTCCAGGTGCCCCACGACCTAATGGGCCCTGTTTGCAGCACCTCAGCCTGCAACCTCTTCCTAAGCTTACCGATTATAAGGCGTGCTGCGGAGATGAGGATAATCTGTGATAGGTTACTATCTGCAGCCCTCCTCTGCTCCAGCAAGGCTGTGTAGTAGTAAGCGTGATATCCCACCGTCCTCTGGTGAGCGATGATCATCCCCAGGGCTACACAGTTACATGTTACCTGCAAATAGCAATACAAAACATCAGTCACAAGTCAAGGAGGAAAAGAAAAATTGCAAGTGCAGTTGGGATTTTCATCTTGCAGGTTTTAAACAGCACACGTCATGCTGTTTTTATTCAGCACCTTTATTTTATAGCACCTTTCTCTCCCAAAAGTGTGTGGTGTTCTTTTTTTCCATGCCCTTTAGATACTATATATGTGCCAACAAAGACGTCCTAATGCTATCTAAATACATGTACAACATATCCTTGAATTCTGTACACTGCACATGTACGTCACCAGAGGGCTGCAGCCACCAAACTGGATACAAGCTACCAATGTTTTTTCAGTTCCAAGAAACCTTGCACATGTGACAAAATAACATGAATACGAGCTACATTTTAAAATATCGCACATCCTTACTCATTAAGTCTTAACTGGATCAGTAATATGGACAATATGCACACATGTTAACATCTTTTGACTTAAACTAAGGAGACTTTTATTCCTTGGGAGGATTTATATTTGTTAAGGGGGAAAAAAAGAGGACGAAACAGTAAGATCATGATGATCCTCTGTTCTGCTGACTGGAATCTGCTGCTTTTGTTAGTGCACACTTTACCTCTTTATGTGTGCTGTATGTGTGCTTACCAACAGTTGACTGAAATTTTAGCATCACCAGAATATACTGTATTCATCTTAATAGGCGCACAGGGCGCTATGGAAAATTTCAGCCACAAAAGCTGAAAAAAAAAGTAAATTCTAAGTGTAATAATAAATTCTACCACTTGCTTCAAAACTATAAGATATTTTGGGGGTCCTTTCTTTGAAAAAAAAAAAATGAGGGGGTGTGCTTATTAGGGAGTGTGCGCTTATTAAGATGAATACGGTAAGCTAATATGTATGATTGACCGTTAAAGGTCACTCATGGTCCAAATTAAGAGCACAAAAGAAACTCCACAGGGTACTTTGCTCGTAATGTGAAATGGTATCCATGGGCCAAAAAATCTACCATTATCAAGATACGAACCAATATGTCAGTTTGAGCTTTCCAGGTCAGTCAAGGTCAATTTTGTCAACATCACAAGAAACTTCACAGGTAATTTCCTATTTATGTGTAATTCATTGAAAATCAGGGATCCATTGTAACGCCACCCAGTAAGTAAGTATGTGTGACCCTTCTACAAGGATCATTTCTAGAGTTTCAGCCTAATATGATGGGCAGCTTTGGAGATGTCAAAAATAGCAGAGACACAAAAACTTGAACAGCCATTGCCTACAAATTGAATACCCCTGGCTTTGCACACACAAGGGACAACTAACCATGTTATATAAGCTCAGTTGACTGACAAGTCACCTGAGCTAAAATTGGAGACACAGAACGAGAGGAGCTGGATACGGTTCATGGTCCAAGGCCCTATTTTTGATTAGCATATTGAGGTTTCTGTATTTCCTGGCATGATCCACTGTATATTTATGTCCCTGGAACACATGGTTCCAGGGATTGCTGCACCTCAAGTGATGACCATGTACACAGTCAGGGAATTTAATTATCTATGTCAGTGTACAACAAGATGTACGTGGCAGTCTGGCTGGCTGAATCACCTTATAATGATAAAATATGGAGCAAAAAAAAATCTATCTAATAGTATGTAACATGGAAGCTGCATGTAATAATTACCTATGAATTGAAACCAATAGAAACCTTGGAACAGTGTAATGGATGAGCTAGCTAGCACGCACAAGATGTGACCAATATCAAGTGGATGCTATTAATTTTACATTCCCAAGGTCAATTGTCTTCCTTGGACTCGGGCAAGGCTGCCTCACCATAGAATTGATGAAGAAACCACATAAACTACCAGCCTCAGCATTTTTCATTGTAAACCATCTCTGATTGTACTGGTCATGTTAATCTACCCCAACTCAACTTGGTAAGCAATGCCTGCATGAAAATTACTGTATGTTGCTTTTTTTTCCACCTAGATTGATCTTTGATTGAAAACATTTGGAGCATGATAGTTATAAAACAGACCCACTGGTATAACACATCCCGCACCAAACATATCCCGCACCAACAGCTTTCCTTGACGTGGGGTTGGTGCATTGTGCTGCTGTCAACTAAGTTTTATTCCCAGCAGGAATGGCTCACAAAAGCAGGGTAGCCGATAGACATGCAGGTTTTGTTGTTTTTGTTTGGTTTTTGTGCATATATAGTGCATCTGTTTGAATTCCACAGCAGATAAATGAGAAAGATGTACACTTTGACAAATGATATAGATGTACAATGCTGTCCCTAGTTCATGCCATGTCCTCCCAATAGCACACACTGTTTACAGTCATTTCTCATCTACCCAATCCAATAACATCGCCAATTGATCAACATCGCTAACTTATGCTATGTTACATGTAAATTAGCTTTTTGAGGAGCTTAATGCTGAGCCCTGATAAAGTATCACAATAAGCTGTTGTATGACCTGGGTTAGGGGTCAAACTAGGGCTCAAAGGACACATGGAAATGCAAAAGTTCATCGATCAAATGAAGTGGGCACAGCCTGGCTTACTATAAACAAAGCCAGGACTCCAAAAGCGTACACATTTTTAGGTCAATGACATATTATGTGATAAAAGCAAAAATCCACTGGCCAAGTGTTTTGGTGGAATTTCATCAATGGACTCTGATTCATTCTCTTCATGTGTCATAAGTGTATACCTTATTCTCCTTGAGAATTGATACACTGTGCTTTAACAAACATATTCAACTATTTCAAGGTTGGAATATGACCAGTTCAATCCCTGTGGCTTACTTTGATAGGTTTGTACCCAGCTTGTGCCAAGCCCAGTGGCAGAGCCAGGCTACTGTACCCTCATAGGGGTCATCAATACCAACCTAATGTAATTTAGTTTTCCAATTTTGACCACCAGGATGGCTACGAGATTAAAGGGTATTTCGTGGGAAGTGGGACACCACTATCAGTGGGTCATCAACAGCCATATTTTTGTGTATAGACGTGAAGAAAGTGGGGAAGTTTGAAAGAGTGATTTTGGTCACGTTTAAGCTGTACTGTGCATGAAATACGCCTGTGTACAATTGCAAGGTACCAGGCTGTAGCGCTGATACGCGCAAACTGGCGAATCTTGCCAAATATCCATGGATGTGTGGGGTTACGTTCCACAGTTTTACAGTTAAGCCTCCGCTGTGGTCACGATAACGTGTCCATAGCGTGTCCCACTTGGTAACAGCAGACCAGCGTAATTATGAATTCAGTCATGTGCACGATCATCACGATTAGGTGACAGAAGAGAGAACTCAGATTTTGTTAGGCGCCTATTCTCACTCTAATTTTTAACCCCTTCCTGGCTGCATGGACACTCGGCCAACATCTTTTCTATGTCACATCTACAACTATTGTTCACTCTGTTTGCTATTAATGAGACAAGTAAATGAAACCATGGGTGGTGACAGCACTTGATATAGAAGTGCTGCAGTTTTGGCCAGTTTGAGCTGTAGGGTTGCCTGCCAAACTGACCAATTTCTCACTCCACTTGCAGCAGAGACAATACGGAACTTTGTCTGCTATGGAGGTAAGTCATAAACTGGATCGAGTTAAGCCGTGACACTGGAGTGTTTTGTTTCCTTTATCTCACACAGTGTCACACCTATTCACAAGATCCACTGTCAAGTGTACTGTCAAACACTTGAAAAACTCTTGTGAACAAAACAATTGTGAACTCGTTGTCTCGAATTGTGGCATGTCACGGTGTACTCACTGTTTCGCCGTAGGAGTGTGTGGGAGGATCCGATCCTGGATGTAGAGCCAGAATAGCCACATAGTACACCACCACCTGGAGGATCACTGCAAAACACAAATAGACACACGCTCACAAATAACATACATGTATGCATCTTGGAAATAAAAAATGTTAGGGGGTCTTTGCTACAGATTTATATTATACTGGAACATGGTAAGATCAAAAAAAAAACCCTGATCAAGGAGGCTATAGCGGGACTCTAGCCTCTTTGTCTTGAAAGACAGTAATCAAACAATGAAGCATGCTGCCTGTAGGTGGCACCACAAGTAACTTTTCCTTGGTAACCACCTGTTGCAGGTGGAGACACCTGGCACATAAACAAAAATTACTTCATTCATTAAAAATATTGTGTCTGAGGAAGTAAGTGCTGCCACCATGGGGAATGGCATCTGTGACATGTCTTATTACAAGCTGTAAATCGATTTTGCAAGGATATAAGGCACCCATGATGGACTTCAGTTGGTACACAATTACATACAATAAACGAAATTATGCATTTGGGAATTATTTAAGAAATGAGGGTTGCTTTTGTGTGTGTTGTAGCATACTGAGGTGCGTGATTGAAGCTGACATCGTAGGCGTGGCGCACGCCAGTGCGCCTCGCCCGATGCCAGCTTCAATCACCTGCATCATTATGCCATAACACACACAAAAGTGACCCTCATTGCTTATATTTACATTCCCCTCTTAATTTTTCTGCTCAAATACAAATATTTTAGAAATCAAATACACAGAATTACGAGAAACGACCAGAAACTGATTTGCACAGCTTGTTCAAGTCTTAAGTTCCAGAAACCCAGGTGGGCGTGGCTTATTGGAATGTGGGAGGGACACATGTGTTGTGGTCCCATAACACACAAGGCCCATGTGTTATGGTCTCATAACACACAAGCCTCTCTCCTATACTTGCAATGTTAAAAGATTGAATGTAAATATACATGTGTGTAGTATAAACTTATTCCATACTCGTTTTCTTTCTAAATCAGTGTCTCCGCCATGGGAATAAAGGTAGCATCCTCAAGTGCTTGTTTTCTCATGGAAGCTCTGCATGAAAATGTACTCTTGATTTCAAACTTGAAACACAAAACTTATGTATAATAAATACATAAACACAGATATGTTTTTTATGTTCAGAACGAGCAAGACTCCAACTTGCAACCTTTGGCACCAGTCGCCTAACTGAAATGGGAAACGCACATATCTACTCGACCAAATCCCCATTCTTAAAAAGAATGATCCAATGGAGGTAGTTATGTGCGAGTGCCATGTCAACATGATTGTGCAGTATATGTACTGAGTCTGCATTTATTTCCAGAATTACGGACTTAAATCTACCAGCATTAAGGAAATGCCAAACAATATATATTTTATGTTCAGAACAAGCGATACTTGAACTTGCAACCTTTGGCACCAGTTGCCCAGCTGAAATGGGAAACCCCCATATCCACTTGACCAAAACCAATCTGTGCATGTGGGAACATGTGTGTAACATTTGTGACATTTTTTTTTTCCACTTTTCAGTTGGTTTAATCATAAAAGCTGCAACAGGAATATCTCCCATTGTGGCAAAAATAGGTTTTTAAATGCACCCGCCTCACATATGCCTTACCATTGTTGCCATGAGAGATGAAGTGGTACACATAATCATCCACATGAAGATATATGGAGAGGAGGAAGACGCCAATAATTCCTCCCATCACAATGTCTGCAGGACTATGGACACCCAGATACACTCGACTGCACATCACCGAGAACGACCCTGTCAGCACACCCAAAAATACCATCAGTTAAAGCAGTGCTCTTTTAAAATGACATACAGTCAGAAGGTTTCTATGCTCTTTATAAAGTCCCTGCACTGTGAAAATCTACAGCACAAGTTAGTCTTTAAAGGTTACCTAAGCTATACAGGGACAGTGAAACCTCACATTGACACTCAGACATCTGACATATTCAGTCAATATACTGATCTACATGCAACATGTGTAAGGTACAGAAGAAGTACATGTATCATTTTTTTCCCCTTACTTCAGTGTTTCTTGCACTAACAAGGCTTCAGCTATATGACTACTAAACCCTTGCATCCCCTTGTGTGATCCTTTGAACCTCTGATTTAACATTTTGAAGATATGACATAAGATGCCTTTTAAGCCACCTGTTTACAAAGTGTAATAGCTCAAAAGCATAATATAAAGCTTACTGGATCACATGCAATGACTTATAAACACTTGTAAGCCACATCTTTAACCCTTTCCCCCTTGAATTGACACTTCAGTCAACAACTGTCCTTGGCATGAGAGACATTTGACCACCAGACGGTTTTGGCTGGTTTAAGGGGGAAAGGATTAAACATGCAAGTGCACAGAAATGGGTTTTTATCACACTCAAAACACATAAATCCTGAATTTTCACTTAAGCCAAGGGCAAAAAGGGTTAATTCAGCTCACTTACATTCAGAGCTTTTGCTTGGATACTTTCCTGCACAAAATGTACATGCATGCAAGCAGCTTGCAATTTCAAATATCTTCCACTGCATAATCTTTATTCTTAAACCTAAACTGATACTTCTCTACCAATGATCTGAATAACCTTTTCAAGAAATTTTCAAACCAACACGCCCCCTGTGAACTGTTTGGTGTCAAACGCCTGTCCCATGGTAACCCCACCAGCTGTTGACTTGGTCTGAACCCCTTTGACCCCTTAAAAAATGAATAAAAAAGTGACATGCTAAATGAAGCATACAGGGATCATGGGGGTTAAGACTTCTATAGGTTAACAGAAGATGCCTCCCATGACAGCAGTGCACATCAATGTCTATACTGCTCAAGGGATTTATCTAATACAAGCATTATTGCTACAGAAATTGATTTTCTTTAAGGAAAAAAAAATATGGAAAAAGCACAAAAACATTTATTATTAAGGGCACATTTAGTTCAATATGGTTCAGTTCTCTTGAAGCATGCAATGTTTAGGTGTTTTTCTTCAGCTAATATTAACCCCTGCAGACTGGGTCAACAGCTATCCCCAGTGCACTCTGGGTGAATCACTGCCTCGGTATACACAAAAAAGCTGTTGACTAAATGTGTCATTCTTGATTCTCAGTGAAAAAAAAAAAAAATGAAGACATTTGTAACACTGGGCAACTTTTGATATTTTTTGGGAAATGGTTGTACACAGGTGTATCAATATGAGGTCCCTGAGAGTTAAAATAATACATCATTGAAAACTCATAAGCCAGACAGACACTCCTCCTATGAAGAAAAAGGGGGGACTCAAAATAACCTTAAGAGTTCTTTGCATAATTCTCTGTTCATGCTGCATTTACTGAAGGCTGCAATACAATAGGACTTGCTTTGAAAACCATCTCTGGTGAGAGGATTTATATCTTTTTAATACTGCCACTCCATGATACCAGAGTCCATTTCTCCAATAGATATACATGTATGTAATCTGAGAACACCTGCAATATGACACCATTCTTTGCTGACAGTTGGTTGGTCTTTAACAGCAGATACGGTGGTGTTATTAATGGAGCGTACACCCATTTTCAAGCCTTTTGGTTTCACAAAGTTTATAAAAATGTGAATTTTATTGACCTGGATGTTTTTAACAGTGAGCTTCTGCTTCTGATCACTATGGACTCTGTCCTTTAATGGGGTTGCTGACATCTGGTTTCTAAATATCAGCTCAATTAAATAAAAAAAATATCGTAGATAAATGGTAGATATAAGGCAGGTGAAGCTAAGAACTTTGTGTTAGGTACATCCAACACAACTATAAACCAATATAGCCTCCTGTTGTAGATTATTTTTTTAATATTAAAGCATGAAACTATTTCTATCAGTTACCAAATACAAGTCTGCATAATGCCCCCAAAAGATGGCAGCCCTGGGTTGAAGCTTGTCATCTGTTGATGGGCAACCAATCATGGGCTGTGATACACTGCTGTCAACAGTGATCATAACAGTACAAAAAGCTCAATATAATGTACCCAGTGACCTGCTGACTATATCTACCATTTTGCACACGCACACGCAGTGTACACATCTTGTGCGTCTTCATTCAACCTTTTAAACTTTGAAATGGTACATAATGAGAGCACTAGGCACTCCAGGCACCCAGTACAAATGCTCGGATGTCACACGTGCTCAGAGGATGGAGGGTAGAGGGTGAGGGTGGGCACCCTGCCTTGACATATATTAGGTGCTTCCACGGCCATGTACATGTAAACAACCTCATCCATTCTTCTCATATGACACCACATCTATTTCTTTTTATATGTTCCTTCATACTGCCACTCAAAATGCCATGAAGCCTTTCCAAGCTGCCATGCCTGATTCCACCAGAGGCACAAGTGACGGCTCATACTCTTTCTGTCAGTCCTCTGTGTCGCTGTTCACATTACAGTGGTACCTCTTTTGAGAGACCGCCCCAACAGTGGGTCAAAATGTGGTCTCTCAAAACAGGTGGTCTTTCATTAGAGGTACAACAACATAGAAAAGATTGCCTAGTGTTCTGAGAGAGCGGTCTTAAAAAGATATGCAGTCTCTCATTAGAGGCAAGAGAGGTACCACTGTACTGTCATTCTTACACATCAGCCTTTCTTCCCAGTCACGGGCCTCCAGCTCCTGCACTTAACTCTTCCAGTGCCAATCACATCTAAAGTCCATCTACTTTACTGAAACTAGTCTGAATCATTATTAAGATCTCAGACTTGTATTCCTCAAAAAAAGAACTTTCATTTAAGCAACAGCATGCCTCTAGTTCCAGAGAAAATATCCCAGGTCAACAGCTTTTCTTGGCACGCATTGGGTGCAATGTGCCCAATGCCCACCAACAAAAGCTGTTGACTCAGTCCACAGTTTGGCACTTGAAGAGTTAAGGGTCATTCTCTACAGCAAAAACTTGCTCAAATGTGACCTGTGCTAGCATCCAGGATTGTGGCTGCATGGATACACCTGCTAAAAGCCAGGATTGTGGCTGCATGGATACACCTGCTAAAAGCCAGGATTGTGGCTGCATGAATACACCTGCTAAAGGCCAGGATTGTGGCTGCATGGATACACCTGCTAAAGGCCAGGATTGAGGCTGCATGGATACACCTGCTTAAGGCCAGGATTGTGGCTGCATGGATACACCTGCTTAAGGCCAGGATTTTTGAACTCTTCAAGTGCCACATTTTGGATTGAGTCAACAGCTTTCTTTGGTATGCTTCGGGAGCAATGCACCCAAAGTGCATCGGGGAAAACTGTTGACCTGAACTATTCTACGCAGCTACAGGCATGCTGGTGCTTGAATGAAAGGTCTCTTCACAAGGAACATGAATCTAGCACCCTTATTATAAGAGCAGTTTGTTTTAAGTACAAGTTGTTCGATTTAAGTCACAGTTCGCACTGAAAGATTATTTTTTCTGTTCATTGCTTACAATCTTGAGTTTTCCAACTTTGCCTTATTTATTTCTTTGAGAGTCCTATTTCACTTTACTGATAAAGCTAAGCGCACTTTTGACCTGGTAGTGCCCCTTTGAACAATCCCCAAATAGATGGCTCCCACTTTCAGATCTACTGCGGCTGATGACTACCGTCCCAGAGAATTTTGGCCAGGTCTCCACTGGGGAAGTGCCACCGACTGACCACAAGAAGAACTATCCCTAGAAGTGTATGACAATTCAACAATACAGTATTATTCATTCTATGTTTGAGAGTGAATTATCATTTTCTAGATTGAAATTCTAGGGTACATGTAGTAACTCACTGTGCATCACATGATCAAAACATTGTTACAAGAAAATTATGATGCGCCTGCATCAGTGACATGATGCATTGACATTTAGACAAAATCAAATGTGTGTGAGCGATGTTTGCTTATATGTCATGCGTGACGTAGAATAGCTGTGACGAACGTAAACAAACACGGCACACCAGGTCAGTGTTAAAAATAGGCCTAGGGCATTTTTGCGATGACTACCCAATTAAACATAGAATAATCAAAATCTTACATGGCTGGAGGGTGAGTTACTATTTTTCTCTCATTCAGGATCGTTGTTGTGTGGTAAATGACCTGTGACCTGCTGTCACTCTTGATTTTCCACACCAACAACCATCCCTCAAGCGAGAAAAATAGTAACTCACTCTCAGTAATGTAAGATTCTCTATTTCTCTTATTGGTATTTTGCTTTCTTTATGAAATGCAAACATCAATTTGATAAACAAACACTCTACACCGTGCTTCAGATTTTATACAATGGTGTGGTGTACTTCTTTATTATACACATGGTAACGCTTAAAAAGTTTAAATCAAAATTTGCATGAAGGTTTGCTGATAAAGGGCACAGATTACTTATCAGTGTATAAATATCTCTTTGGTGTTTTGGGGCACACACAGCCACAGTAATGAAGCCCTCTCAGTTTTCCTGGTTTCAGTACAAAGTCAAGAAAATGAAAGGGTTTCCAGTATCCACGTTCAGATAATAAAATGCCCAGTACAGCAGTGTAAAAAACCCTTAACCCCCTTTCATACTGGGCGGTATTCAGGATTGCAGGGTTTGAACACCCAGGCTCCAATTAGGTAACTCTTGATTTGTAGACTCCAAAAGTTGCCAAAATGGGACGATTTGAGGGACAATGGCCTAGTTTTACTTGTACCTCCCAATTTAAAACAACTTCAGTTATACACTGGCGGGTGGTTTAACTATGATAAGCTGTCCAGCTAGAAAGGGTATATACTGGTTCAGGGGTAAGTCAAATTGTTCTTATCTGAACCTGTACTATACAAATTTAGTAATTATGGTTTGTTTGACAGGTATTCTTCTTTCATAATGAAGCTCTGCATTTATAAGCAAAACTTCACATGTTTAGCTAATTCATCATTTGCCACGTTCATATTTATTCTTTATTATGTGGGTTGTCTTTGCTGAATATTTAGCTTAGACAAGGAGCCGCTACTCAGAGAGACATGTACGGGCAAAAGGCTCCAAAACATGTTGAGTAGTTAGCCGCTGAAGACCCTTTAATCTATTTGGGCTGATACAGCCTATGTCAAAATTTTTCAGAGGAACGTGTGCAATATGGACAATAGTAATTCCATATGTATAGAGGTTAGACAGGGACAGGTTAGCTTATGGAGAGTAAAGAGTTTGGACTGTGGAATATGGTAATGACTACTAGGAAGTGATTCTGGGCAAAAAGACACAAACACAATTGGAGGGTTGATACCTATATGAAAAAGCTTTCAGATGTGAGTGGTGTTCAGCAGTAATTTGAGGGCACTTGGCCTAACTCAATGATCACTGTTGACATCATTTCTACTTTGAAAGGTAACAAATATCTCTTTTTTTCACTATGACACCAAGAAGGTGAAAGTCAATGTGAGCATTCACTGATACACATCTCCCAGGTTACAATGAGGTCATAATGACCTGGATGTCTTGGAGACGTTCACCTCTGCCTTGTTAGATACAGCGAGACCTTCAAAGACTAGCCTAAGGCTAGTTGGTCTCTCCAAACAGGTGGTCCTTGATAGGAGGTATAAATTAGATGAAAAGTACTAAGCATTGTATCCTGAAGAGTGCAGCAATATCTGTCCTGGGGCGTTTCTGAAATACAGTATCACAGGAACAAGATGGCGTGTGACCAACTGGAGGGATTTTGCACGGATGCAGAAGACAGAAACAAAATAGCCAGATCACCATATCCCATCCCAACAAGGTAATAAGCGGTTGACACCCAAAGACAAAAATAAATGAGTAAGAGAGACCTGACAGCAACACCAGTCAAAGTGTGGGTGTATCACCTGCTATCCCCCCCCCCCCATTAACTGAGTCATTGCCTGTACATACCACTCACTTCCCCTTGTGGTTCTGTGGTGAAAAGCATTGATATCATTCCTGGGGTCTAACTCTGACTTGGAATCTGACACTCAGTTTGACCAATTAGGGAAATGAATTCATAGTGTATTGGGCCTTGTTTCAAGAATGGTCAATTGGTACAAACAGAACTGACATGTTCACTGTGGCCGAATATTTGCAGTGAGGCATAGGAAATATGCTTTGTAGTATGACATACTCATACACAATTTGATGCTGTGGTTAAATACCCTGGTAATGGTATCAACTTTTTTGGTTTTCTTTGAAGAGGGGGTGGTGGTGGTAAGGGGGGGGGGGGGCTATTACGCTGGTACAAGCAATAATTTTGCCCTGGTACAAGGTACGAAAAGTAAGAAAATGTACAAATAATGGTGAGTATGAAGTATGGAAATTAAAAAGGCTTCCAGTATGCCAGTGCAGCAAATTAAAAGGCCCAGTACACTAGTATGGAAAACCCCTTACACCCCTTCAAGATTCTAATGAACTCTAGTTCACTGTCAATCTTTATGCAAACGGAGCTTTAGGGGCAAAACCTCCATCTTAAGTATACCATTAATTTGTACTTTGACAAAATTGTACTCACTAATGTCAGCTGGTGACTGGTCTTCAGTTAATGTTCACTGGGACAAAACTGGGGTGGCAGGCCTTCCTGACTTTTTATTTGGAGGTAGATCATAAACATGACTGAATTTGGTACATCTGGAGACTTTCACTTGTATTGAGCAACAACTGGCAAAATGTGCATGATGACCTGCATATACCTTGTGCAGCCTGTCCTGTGGTCTTGGATCAATAAATTGATATCAAACATTTTGGGGACTCCACACATATTTCCAAAGACAGTAGAGAAGTTGAAGTGTGAATGATGTAATTTGGCATTATCAGAGATGTGACAAGCATCTAAATCTACTCACCCCACAGAGGGCAACATGAAAAGAGACACAGGGCTTAGTCTGCTGTAAAGGCAAACTGTTAACTGGGCCTCAATTTTACAATCCATCCAAGAGAAAGTACTTTCATGTGCATGATCATATACATGTAGGTACATGTATGCTGTGGTAAGACACCAGTAAAGCTTGCCATCATGCCACAGACATGAACACAATAGAGAAGAGAGTAGACCACTGTGCCTTCACCCTCTAGACCTGTAATATGCTGCTAATTGCCCAGAGAGTACATCAGTACAGTATCTGCTACATGTAGAACCTGATCCAGTACCATATAATTATCCCCACCAAGACTACTAATGAGCCTACCAACCTGTGGTGTGGGCTGTGTTGCCCCACCCAGTCCTTATCATCAAAAAGTCTCTCTCTCTCTCTCTCTCTCTCTCTCTCTCTCTCTCTCTCTCTCTCTCTCTTCTCTCTCTCTCTCTCTACTCTCTCTCTCTCTCTCTCTCTCTCTCTTCTCTCTCTCTCTTCTCTCTCCTCTCTCTCTCTCTCTCTCTCTCTCTCTCTCTCTCTCTCTCTCTCTCTCTCTCTCTCTCTCTCTCTCTCTCTCTCTCTCTTCTCTCTCTCTCTCTCTCTCTCTCTCTCTCTCTCTCTCATGGGGACAACCCCTTCCATGATTTTTGGAGCAATTTATAGAAAGAACACCAACAACCTGTCAGGACTAAATTAAAAATTTCATAACTTTTTTATTTATGCTACTTCAGGACTAACCATGAATTCGATCCTAGACATGGATATATATATTTTTAATTTTTTCTGATTTCAACTTGAAAAAAAAAAAACAACAATTTTGTGCGACTTCTGTGCAAAAAATGTGAAAATCCTACCAAGTCAGAAAGAATGCTATAAATTCTCAAAAAATTCCAATCTTGCCAAAAAACCCTATAGATACAAATCTATGGACATGTAGTAATCGTAATCAGAAAAGATATAGGTTTTATGTACTTGAGAAAAGAATTAAATGGGAAATATCGATCCAAAGTTGCCAGTCTCACTGCGCACTAGCTTCACAGCTTCCACCTTAAAGCCTGCATATATATATATATACACACTGTATATTTCAAACTTTATTTTCTAAGGGTCACTCAGTTAGCATACCAGGGTATACTAATCTTCCCTGAGGCCCTCTAGATTGGTCACATACAGTAAATTCGTCCAGTAGTACATCAGTACATGTACAGTAGTAATTGATTGACTACCTATGAGATATAATAAACTTAGCACACTGTTTCTTAAATATATACACATTTCTGGCACATCTCATTTCCAATGGCAGACTGTTCCAAATGAATACACCATCATACCGTAGTGCATGCAGTCCCTGTTTAGTATTTGGTTGTGGGAATAAATCATGTCCTTGGCTGTTGACCGTAAGTTCACAGAGTGATTGTCTTTGACATATGCAAACATTTCTTGCATATAATCAGGTACCAGCGTATTCAAGGATTTGTAGGCAAGTATTGCCTTCTTAAATTTAATTCTTTCCTCCAGTGTCATCCAGTTTAACTTCTTTATAAGTTCATTATAGCTCTGATAGACACACGGTTGTACTATCAGGTAAGCTGCTACCTCATGGAACCTTTTCACTTTTCCAAATAACATCCTGTTGCAGTTTCCTCACATGGTACAGCAATAATCAATGTGGGGCAATATATATGCATCCACAAATAATTTTCGAACATTGAATGGCAACTAATTTTTGAACATTGAATGGCAAATAAGTACTGATTTTTCTCAAAATAGGTACATTTAGAGCTAGTTTTTTACATACATTTACAACTTGAGTGTCCCATGCCATATGTGGGCCAACCATAAAGCCCAAGATTTTATGCTTATGTACAGTCTCCAACAGCTGGCCCTCAAAATATAACTCCAGATCATCCTTATCTAATTTTTTGGCTTTTTTCTTGGATAACAATAGCATCTGTGGCATCACTACTTAACCCTTTCCCCCTCAAACCAGCCAAAAGCGGCTGGTGGTCAAATGTTGTCTGCTTCAGTGTTTTCAACTAATTTCAACAGTTATGAAAAAAATTTGATTGAGAAATGTACATGAGACTTAACAAGATCACATGCCCTGGGTCAACAGCTTTCCTTGGCATGGGTTGGGCATGCCAAGGAAAGCTGCTGACTCAGTCTTAATTCAAGGGGGAAAGGGTTTAAGCCTGTGATGCCATGGCCATATCCTGTCAATCACACTACAAAGTCAGTGAGCCCCTCAGAAGTCTTTCTTGTTTGTGTTGTTGATAAACCGAAGATAATTATCTCAGTGGGAAACCCCAGTAGCACAATGGTAGGCTACAAGTCAATCAAGGAAATAATAACAGTGACTTAGAATTTAATTATAGACATGCAAAGCTAGTTGACCACTAGATGCCAATAAGATTAATCAGTAATGCCTTTCACCTAGACTTCTGTCTCTCCACTTTCCAATTTGTAAAATCACATGATGACATGCATTTACTCCCCCACCCAGTCTCCAAAGCTGACCAGGCTCAGTAATATCTCTAAAACACTTCCGAGCACAGAATACTTGTACATGAAATTGCTCTGTTTAGCAGGCAACCCAATTCCCCACCCACAGGAAAAAAAAAAAAAAAAAAAACACATGCAAAAAACAAACAAACAAAACTTCATGTAGAAATAATAATAAACTTTTTAGGATCCAATGTACAGATCAGCACTGCACTTGAGGCAGCAATTTGATAATATGACGACACCGATTCACCCAGTACATGATATATGATGGAGTTCAGAGCCCTCTCTGCAAAAGCTCACCCATGGGTTTGCATCAAATGTGTATTATATGTTCAGAACGAGCAGGACTCGAACCTGCAACCTTTGGCACCAGTCGCCTAGCTGAAATGGGAAACGCACATATCCACTCGACCAAATCCCCATT
>OZ026619.1:58316165-58353688 GCA_964020975.1 Hermodice carunculata
TTCAGATTTTATACAATGGTGTGGTGTACTTCTTTATTATACACATGGTAACGCTTAAAAAGTTTAAATCAAAATTTGCATGAAGGTTTGCTGATAAAGGGCAGAGATTACTTATCAGTGTATAAATATCTCTTTGGTGTTTTGGGGCACACACAGCCACAGTAATGAAGCCCTCTCAGTTTTCCTGGTTTCAGTACAAAGTCAAGAAAATTAAAGGGTTTCCAGTATCCACGTTCAGATAATAAAATGCCCAGTACAGCAGAGTAAAAAACCCTTAACCCCCTTTCATACTGGGCGGTATTCAGGATTGCAGGGTTTGAACACCCAGGCTCCAATTAGGTAACTCTTGATTTGTAGACTCCAAAAGTTGCCAAAATGGGACGATTTGAGGGACAATGGCCTAGTTTTACTTGTACCTCCCAATTTAAAACAACTTCAGTTATACACTGGCGGGTGGTTTAACTATGATAAGCTGTCCAGCTAGAAAGGGTATATACTGGTTCAGGGGTAAGTCAAATTGTTCATATCTGAACCTGTACTATACAAATTTAGTAATTATGGTTTGTTTGACAGGTATTCTTCTTTCATAATGAAGCTCTGCATTTATAAGCAAAACTTCACATGTTTAGCTAATTCATCATTTGCCACGTTCATATTTATTCTTTATTATGTGGGTTGTCTTTGCTGAATATTTAGCTTAGACAAGGAGCCGCTACTCAGAGACATGTACGGGCAAAAGGCTCCAAAACATGTTGAGTAGTTAGCCGCTGAAGACCCTTTAATCTATTTGGGCTGATACAGCCTATGTCAAAATTTTTCAGAGGAACGTGTGCAATATGGACAATAGTAATTCCATATGTATAGAGGTTAGACAGGGACAGGTTAGCTTATGGAGAGTAAAGAGTTTGGACTGTGGAATATGGTAATGACTACTAGGAAGTGATTCTGGGCAAAAAGACACAAACACAATTGGAGGGTTGATACCTATATGAAAAAGCTTTCAGATGTGAGTGGTGTTCAGCAGTATTTTGAGGGCACTTGGCCTAACTCAATGATCACTGTTGACATCATTTCTACTTTGAAAGGTAACAAATATCTCTTTTTTTCACTATGACACCAAGAAGGTGAAAGTCAATGTGAGCATTCACTGATACACATCTCCCAGGTTACAATGAGGTCATAATGACCTGGATGTCTTGGAGACGTTCACCTCTGCCTTGTTAGATACAGCGAGACCTTCAAAGACTAGCCTAAGGCTAGTTGGTCTCTCCAAACAGGTGGTCCTTGATAGGAGGTATAAATTAGATGAAAAGTACTAAGCATTGTATCCTGAAGAGTGCAGCAATATCTGTCCTGGGGCGTTTCTGAAATACAGTATCACAGGAACAAGATGGCGTGTGACCAACTGGAGGGATTTTGCACGGATGCAGAAGACAGAAACATAATAGCCAGATCACCATATCCCATCCCAACAAGGTAATAAGCGGTTGACACCCAAAGACAAAAATAAATGAGTAAGAGAGACCTGACAGCAACACCAGTCAAAGTGTGGGTGTATCACCTGCTATCCCCCCCCCCCCCCCATTAACTGAGTCACTGCCTGTACATACCACTCACTTCCCCTTGTGGTTCTGTGGTGAAAAGCATTGATATCATTCCTGGGGTCTAACTCTGACTTGGAATCTGACACTCAGTTTGACCAAATTAGGGAAATGAATTCATAGTGTATTGGGCCTTGTTTCAAGAATGGTCAATTGGTACAAACAGAACTGACATGTTCACTGTGGCCGAATATTTGCAGTGAGGCATAGGAAATATGCTTTGTAGTATGGCATACTCATACACAATTTGATGCTGTGGTTAAATACCCTGGTAATGGTATCAACTTTTTTGGTTCTCTTTGAAGATGGGGGTGGTGGTGGTAAGGGGGGGGGGGCTATTACGCTGGTACAAGCAATAATTTTGCCCTGGTACAAGGTACGAAAAGTAAGAAAATGTACAAATAATGGTGAGTATGAAGTATGGAAATTAAAAAGGCTTCAGTATGTCAGTGCGGCAAATTAAAATGCCCAGTACACTAGTATGGAAACCCCCTTACACCCCTTCAAGATTCTAATGAACTCTAGTTCACTGTCAATCTTTATGCAAACGGAGCTTTAGGGGCAAAACCTCCATCTTAAGTATACCATTAATTTGTACTTTGACAAAATTGTACTCACTAATGTCAGCTGGTGACTGGTCTTCAGTTAATGTTCACTGGGACAAAACTGGGGTGGCAGGCCTTCCTGACTTTTTATTTGGAGGTAAATCACAAACATGACTGAATTTGGTACATCTGGAGACTTTCACTTGTATTGAGCAACAACTGGCAAAATGTGCATGATGACCTGCATATACCTTGTGCAGCCTGTCCTGTGGTCTTGGATCAATAAATTGATATCAAACATTTTGGGGACTCCACACATATTTCC
This sequence comes from Hermodice carunculata, assembly GCA_964020975.1. Lineage (NCBI taxonomy): Eukaryota > Metazoa > Annelida > Polychaeta > Eunicida > Amphinomidae > Hermodice > Hermodice carunculata. The sequence continues at coordinate 58,318,637 of OZ026619.1, forward strand.
AAAGACAGTAGAGAAGTTGAAGTGTGAATGATGTAATTTGGCATTATCAGAGATGTGACAAGCATCTAAATCTACTCACCCCACAGAGGGCAACATGAAAAGAGACACAGGCTTAGTCTGCTGTAAAGGCAAACTGTTAACTGGGCCTCAATTTTACAATCCATCCAAGAGAAAGTACTTTCATGTGCATGATCATATACATGTAGGTACATGTATGCTGTGTACATGTAGGTACATGTATGCTGTGGTAAGACACCAGTAAAGCTTGCCATCATGCCACAGACATGAACACAATAGAGAAGAGAGTAGACCACTGTGCCTTCACCCTCTAGACCTGTAATATGCTGCTAATTGCCCAGAGAGTACATCAGTACAGTATCTGGCTACATGTAGAACCTGATCCAGTACCATATAATTATCCCCCACCAAGACTACTAATGAGCCTACCAACCTGTGGTGTGGGCTTGTGTTGCCCCACCCAGTCCTTATCATCAAAAAGTCTCTCTCTCTCCCTCTCTCTCTCTCTCTTCTTCTCTCTCTCTCTCTCTCTCTCTCCTCTCTCTCTCTCTCTCTCCTCTCTCTCACTCTCTCTCCTCTCTCTCTCACTCTCTCTCTCTCCTCTCTCTCTCTCTCTCTCTCTCTCTACTCTCGTTCTCTCTCTCTCTCTCTCTCATCTCTCTCCTCTCTCTCTCTCTCCTCTCTCTCTCTCTCTCTCTCTCTCTCTCTCTCTTATGGGGACAACCCCCTTCCATGATTTTTGGAGCAATTTATAGAAAGAACACCAACAACCTGTCAGGACTAAATTAAAAATTTCATAACTTTTTATTTATGCTACTTCAGGACTAACCATTGAATTCGATCCTAGACATGGATATATATATTTTTAATTTTTTCTGATTTCAACTTGAAAAAAAAAAAAAAAACAATTTTGTGCGACTTCTGTGCAAAAAATGTGAAAATCCTACCAAGTCAGAAAGAATGCTATAAATTCTCAAAAAATTCCAATCTTGCCAAAAAACCCTATAGATACAAATCTATGGACATGTAGTAATCGTAATCAGAAAAGATATAGGTTTTATGTACTTGAGAAAAGAATTAAATGGGAAATATCGATCCAAAGTTGCCAGTCTCACTGCGCACTAGCTTCACAGCTTCCACCTTAAAGCCTGCATATATATATATATACACACTGTATATTTCAAACTTTATTTTCTAAGGGTCACTCAGTTAGCATACCAGGGTATACTAATCTTCCCTGAGGCCCTCTAGATTGGTCACATACAGTAAATTCGTCCAGTAGTACATCAGTACATGTACAGTAGTAATTGATTGACTACCTATGAGATATAATAAACTTAGCACACTGTTTCTTAAATATATACACATTTCTGGCACATCTCATTTCCAATGGCAGACTGTTCCAAATGAATACACCATCATACCGTAGTGCATGCAGTCCCTGTTTAGTATTTGGTTGTGGGAATAAATCATGTCCTTGGCTGTTGACCGTAAGTTCACAGAGTGATTGTCTTTGACATATGCAAACATTTCTCGCATATAATCAGGTACCAGCGTATTCAAGGATTTGTAGGCAAGTATTGCCTTCTTAAATTTAATTCTTTCCTCCAGTGTCATCCAGTTTAACTTCTTTATAAGTTCATTATAGCTCTGATAGACACACGGTTGTACTATCAGGTAAGCTGCTACCTCATGGAACCTTTTCACTTTTCCAAATAACATCCTGTTGCAGTTTCCTCACATGGTACAGCAATAATCAATGTGGGGCAATATATATGCATCCACAAATAATTTTCGAACATTGAATGGCAACTAATTTTTGAACATTGAATGGCAAATAAGTACTGATTTTTCTCAAAATAGGTACATTTAGAGCTAGTTTTTTACATACATTTACAACTTGAGTGTCCCATGCCATATGTGGGCCAACCATAAAGCCCAAGATTTTATGCTTATGTACAGTCTCCAACAGCTGGCCCTCAAAATATAACTCCAGATCATCCTTATCTAATTTTTTGGCTTTTTTCTTGGATAACAATAGCATCTGTGGCATCACTACTTAACCCTTTCCCCCTCAAACCAGCCAAAAGCGGCTGGTGGTCAAATGTTGTCTGCTTCAGTGTTTTCAACTAATTTCAACAGTTATGAAAAAAATTTGATTGAGAAATGTACATGAGACTTAACAAGATCACATGCCCTGGGTCAACAGCTTTCCTTGGCATGGGTTGGGCATGCCAAGGAAAGCTGCTGACTCAGTCTTAATTCAAGGGGGAAAGGGTTTAAGCCTGTGATGCCATGGCCATATCCTGTCAATCACACTACAAAGTCAGTGAGCCCCTCAGAAGTCTTTCTTGTTTGTGTTGTTGATAAACCGAAGATAATTATCTCAGTGGGAAACCCCAGTAGCACAATGGTAGGCTACAAGTCAATCAAGGAAATAATAACAGTGACTTAGAATTTAATTATAGACATGCAAAGCTAGTTGACCACTAGATGCCAATAAGATTAATCAGTAATGCCTTTCACCTAGACTTCTGTCTCTCCACTTTCCAATTTGTAAAATCACATGATGACATGCATTTACTCCCCCACCCAGTCTCCAAAGCTGACCAGGCTCAGTAATATCTCTAAAACACTTCCGAGCACAGAATACTTGTACATGAAATTGCTCTGTTTAGCAGGCAACCCAATTCCCCACCCACAGGAAAAAAAAAAAAAAAAAAAACACATGCAAAAAACAAACAAACAAAACTTCATGTAGAAATAATAATAAACTTTTTAGGATCCAATGTACAGATCAGCACTGCACTTGAGGCAGCAATTTGATAATATGACGACACCGATTCACCCAGTACATGATATATGATGGAGTTCAGAGCCCTCTCTGCAAAAGCTCACCCATGGGTTTGCATCAAATGTGTATTATATGTTCAGAACGAGCAGGACTCGAACCTGCAACCTTTGGCACCAGTCGCCTAGCTGAAATGGGAAACGCACATATCCACTCGACCAAATCCCCATTCCTAAAAAGAATGGTTCAATGGAGGTAGTTATGTGCGAATGCCATATCAACATGGTAATGCAGTATATTTACTGAGTCTGCATTTATTTCCAGAATTGGGGACTTAAATCCACCAGCATTAAGGAAATGCCGAAAATATATATTTTATGTTCGGAACGAGCAGGACTCGAACCTGCAACCTTTGGCACCAGTCGCCTAGCTGAAATGGGAAACGCACATATCCACTCGACCAAATCCCCATTCCTAAAAAGAATGGTTCAATGGAGGCAGTTATGTGCGAGTTGTTTGTAAGAGATATATTACAGGCTGTTAAGTGCATTCCATTGAAGACCAGTGCTGTCCACTTTGTTATAAGCAGTTGACTATACTGCTATAATTTAACATATATGGCTCTTGTGGTGGGGGTTGCATGTTCAAGCCCCATGCTGTTTTACAATGGATCCCTCAACAATATACTAAAAAAATAAGTATAGTACTGTACTATGGGGTCCTCCAGGGACGATTGTTACATAAATTACATCCAAAATGCATTCAACCAGGCGTGCTATGCCAGCCATGTGACCTTCACCTTGAAATCAAGGGCAGCCAATTGCAATCCTATCTTAAACTCCTACCCATGTACATATCCCGAACAAGTTTGAGCTTTTATCAAATCATCCGAGTTCTGGCACATAAATTAATTTTTTTATTTTTCCAAAGGGCGCGTAACTTTGACCTTGTGGTCAAGGTCACACATAATCAGTCCTAGGCAAGGTCCTACTTAGAAACACATTGTGACAAAATTTCTAGGAAATAGGACAAATAGTTCAAAAGAAAATGAAATCAACAAGGATGGAAGACAAACTGCAGATTACTGTAGGACATGCACATGTCTGATGCAAGGCCCTAACAAGTGGTCAGTCAGGTGGGCACCCATGCAAGCTGCACTATAAGGATTGCTATGGTGAAAAGTTCCTGTTGTCAATGACTTGTGTGGGCACTTTGTGGTTGTGTTTGTTTTGGCTCATGCTATTGTGGCAATGCAAGATGTAACTGCAGAGTGAAGACTATGAAGTGAAGACCCAAGGCTGATCTGTTGTTGTTGATTGCCGAATCTTTAATCAACCCATAGGTTTGTACAAATTGTTTTATGACTCGGTTGGTTGTACAGAGGTACCAATCTCAATTGATCATTGAATATGCCAGTACATAGATAGCCAATAACAGCAGGTTTTACAAAAATACATCCCACGATGCAATAAAATAATCTCAAACCCAAATACAATTTGGACAGGACAAACTTGTTGTTTGGCTTTAAAATGTCATTCTTACATATGAAAATAATAACCGGGGTGGGGCTTCAAGATTTAAGGCATAAACACTGAAAAACTTGTGTAGTGACCACCAACAAGGGTAGCCAATCAGGTCCTGGCTAGAGGGTGACCAGCCACGCTTGGCCTGCCACTAGGACAATAAACAATCAACTTTTTACAGACAATGAAAGTTTTATCCAGAGGGAGACACCTTCTAGGAAGTGTCAGGCAAGTTTGGACAACATTGGCATTACTTGCATCTGGTGTGGCTAAATAATACTTAGGTTTACAGCACCTCTGTCATGAAAGAGCCCTTATAACTTTGGATATCCCTGCCTGAGCCTGTTTCATTTATTTGTAATTTTTATCTTTCATTTTTCACTAACTATGTTTTCTATATTTGTATTTAACTAATAAAATGTGAAACAAATCACTAACACTATGTAAATGAAGTGAGAATTACATAGTAAAATACTGCACCCGGCTGTATTCCCCATATGAAAATGTGGAAACTGAATTTGGTAACTCTGAATGAATGTTTGCTTGATAAATGTTGAACTCTCAAGAATGAGCCAAAATCTCAAGATTTGTAACTTTACTACACTATGATCATTCTACTGCATGCAATATAAATAAATCAATAAATGAATATATATATATATATATATATATATATATATATATACATACATATAACTAAGAAAGGGACTTGAGAGGCGACAGTGACTGGTTGGCTGTGTGATGCCAACAGCCACCGACGTCCTTGCCTGACTTGACGAGTGCTGGCGCAGAGGATGTGCAGTAACATCCGTCCTGTGAACTTGTCTTTTTCCACAAGAAGGATTTATTTAGGGCTACGCCCTCCTTCCCAATTGTAATTCTCTGAATAAAATATGTTTAAACCAAAGGGACTTGAGAAAGTCTTTGGAACAGGTACACATGCGAAGACAATGTTTTGTAGCACAACTAGCTCACCAATGGGACATGATGGGGTTGCCTTTACTTACAGAATGCTATGATACAGAAGAGGATGATGTTGACTTGTGAGCTGAACTGGTAGTGTAGATACACATATGACCAGATATACCATGGCAGGCACACCCCAATCACAGAATGCAGGCTGGGCATGGCCCTGCAAATACACACATTAACATATTAATTTCATCAATCAGTTATATAAATTATCATATAGCATAACAGGAAGCAAATTTTATTGAGCTAGACAACCTGCAAATCATTTGAGTAAAGCTGTTTAAACAAATTTGACATAATAAAATTTCACATGATGAAATAAGTTTCCACAGCTTTATTTCCATTATTTAAACATGTGACAAGACACCTTTCAAATCCAGCTGATCGATCAATAGTGAAGTATTTGTATTGCATAATGCTTCATGTAAAATTAGCTCCATCAACATATATCATACCTAGAAATATAAAGTTAAATTTTTGTGTTGCACAGTTGTATTTACTTTTTTTTTTTTTTTTTTTTTAATAAATATTTTGTAAATATTTTTGTGTGTATAAATTTTCACAGTTTTTGCATTTCAAGCATTTCGCTGAAGTTTTAATTTCACTATTTTGTACATAATTCCTATCAAATCAATGTTAGAATACTATTTCATTGTATTTTTTTTTCATGATTTTGTGCCATCAGCAAAATAAGCAAAAATAGAAATACATGTACAGTGAAATAAAAGCAATTTACAGTATGCAAACTTTGTAATTGAGTGTTCAGACAAAAATGGTTGTGATGTGCCTAATGACACGTCTTCTTCATTCAAAGTTGTGTTGCAGCAATCCCTTGTCATGTTCACTTTTATCTTTGTACAGCACAAAGTAGCAATTTCAGCAGGACCACTCCAGGTTCAGAGTAAATCCATCAAGCATGCTTAACCTGCATTGTTTTTGACATATGACACCTGAAGTATTTACTATTTTCTCATTAAGCATTACCCACAGGGTCTTATATCACCTTGGAGCTGCTCCCCGGCTAATACTATGTGACTGAATCATAGATAGTCGACTACTTAATTTAAATTTAAACATATTCATTCATGCTGGATTACCCTATAGTACCTATCTATGACTAAAGGCAGCAGATTACTCGAAATACATGCAGTGCAGAAAAGTCGGGCCTTTTGGACAACTACATGTACAGTTCATGTCTTATCTTTCTGAAAAGATTAATGTCAACATCTCTTCTGCTCACATAATTAATTATCTGAATGGCACGGAATAGAAACTGCATAAAAAAACCCACTGACCCAGGTTTTAGGGTGCATTTCCTGTGAAAAACTAAACCTGTCACATTTGCAGAATGATAATGCCACTTATAACAAAGAACAATTAAGCTTTTGGACAAAAATGGCTCTGAGCAAGGGCACAGTGCAAGTCTTGTTGCCATGGCAACACAGATAACAATGCTGGTGATGATACAGGTAACAAAGTAGCCAAAGTACAACCAGATGTCCACATTCCAGTCTGCTCTGGCATGTATTGATACCTGGTCAATATCCAGGCACACTACTTGTGCCACCAAGACCAAACTTCTCTGCACATACATTTCTGATGCTCCTGTGGGCACGTCCCAACTGACACAACGGAAATTTGTTTTACTGGGACTTCCACTTAGCATTTTAACTCCTTCCACACATTCAAAGACCTGGGTCAGTGGTTTTTGCATTGCCTGGCAAGTCATGTTGCAACTGCCCTTGTGGGCTGCAGCATGATCTAGCAGGCAATGGAACAACCACTGACTTCACATCAGGCGTGAATATAAGCGTTCATGAACAATTCTGAAATCTAATAATCATCTTAATTCATGTTCAACATATGGAAAAACTCTGGGTCTGGCATGGGAAGGGTGAACTCATTCGGGGGGGGGGGGGGAGGGGGGAGGGGGGCACTGCATACTAAAATACACAATAACTGCAACAGGGACTACCATTAGCTACATGCACTGATGCCAATCTTATTTTTCTCTGACATAGCATATATCTATATCACTATGTACCAGGCGGGTGAAAAAGCATTGGTCATTTTTTTACTTTTCTGTGTTGCCATGTAAATTTCTCCATTTTCTTGTAAGTCATCACCCACCTGCTGCAAGTTCCACTGCAGCATGTCTTACCAAGCAATGCAAAGAATCCCAGAAGCACGGCTGTGCATGTTGCCACTTAAATAATTTAATAATGTTGTTTTGTGGGGAATTTTATATTATTAGTCATGAAAATATTCTCATTCAAATCTATCTACATACAGTGGTGATTAGAAATAACTTTCCTGGCCAACACAAAAAAAACACGATTGAGTATCGCGCTCTGAGCGTGCTTGAAACGTGCTTCAAGTGTTAATGGTTCTGAATTACAAAGAGTCCATTTTCTGCGTTGTTGTTCTATTTCTTTTCCAGCGCACTTGTATGCATATCGATCAGTTCCCTTGTGATGCTTGCTCCTGTTCTGTTCATGGTTACACATTTGTTGCAAGTCCAAGTGCTTTCAAATCTTGTCCGTGTTGGATCCTCATTATGTTTAAACATGACAAAATGGACACGGTGCGAACGATCAACAGGCACTGGAATTAGGCGGACCACAAACATAACTACTATTAATTTGCATATTTGCCGTAACAATGCCTTTTGGTCCACTCCACTCTTCGAATTCTTCATGTAAAAAATGTGCAATGAACACACAAAAACAGTCGGTGTCTTTTTGTGCATTGCACAATTTGCAGCCTGCACTGTACTTTATAGGAATAGGCGTCGGCACGCACGGTGTGGCAGTAGTATTTTGACTGATTAGTGTCGTAGTTTTCAGCAGTGACATTACATTTATTTGTCCATGCAGTACAAATAATCTTTAACAGTTGTTTACGGCAAGTAAAAGTGTTGAAATTCGCAGAACAAAGTGCAAGTTTCCACAAGTTTACGTTTCCCTTAGGGCCACATTTGTTTATAAATGTCTGGAATGTCTGGTACTGTGGGAAAGTCCAAAAGACTGTTCTGTTTTGGGATACTCTACTCCGATTGGCTAAATTTGATGTGTGTTGATATTTCCCGCCATAAAAATCAGTCAAAATTGACGATAATATCCATATTTGGATACTCATTCAAGGTTAAGATCCATATATGGTACTGGAATACTTTGGAAAAGCACCACAGACTGCCGACGATATCCGTAAAATTACTTTGTTTCCTCTAACTGCCAAGCAATGCATTGAATAGAACAAACATTAATGCCAGTCACCAATAAACTCGCGAAAACGGGCGCAATAAATGTTACACAAGAAGTTTATTATTGCCGTTCTTTATTAAATTTTGACATAGAAACATTCAACACAAACTTTACTATGGGGAAAAGGCGCAGAGTGGACAAAACACGTGGACATGAGCCATGGGAAGACTCAAATTCATTGAATGCGGTGAATATGCATTGTAAACTGTACCCAGTCACAGTGTAATGTTGATCCATGGTCTTTTTCGCACGATCAGTAATTCCACTGAACAAACACTCCATCCTGCTTTTTAGTTACAATGTTGTATGGCGATATGAAGGGAATGATGCAAAAATGTATACTGTAGCTAGTGGTTTTCATGATTATACTATGAATCTATTAGATGACTTGGAAAGATTAGTCACATGGACCAAGGCAGACTTCAGCTCAGGTCTCAACATGCCGTTGGTGAAAGCATGGACGCTGGCCTTTTGCCGAGCATGTTAAAGGCAGAAAACCTGGCTGTTTTGATGCTGTTTAAGTGTAAAAAAAAAAATTGATATATCTGTAGGATTAGGACTGATAATTCTGAAGCTGTCTCTTTCGATTTCAAAACATAGCCTACCGAAGGATAGTAACTGTACTCTGTACATTTGCCAGGTTTGGTGCTGATGAGTGATGGCGATAAAGTAAAGGCAACATGTTATGACTCCATTTGCACATAGGAAGCATTGTTTTTGCCAAACATGTCAGTTTTGCCTTCAATAAATCCAACTGTTTATTGTAGAAAAATTGTAAAATAAACACGATAATAAGATTTGATAGCGTTACCTTGACTTCGAAACTTTTCCAGCCTGTTGCATCACGGTAAATAATCTGTCGATGCAGTTATTCTCGTGTAATTGCCACTGGTCCACGATCTCACATAAGCACATCTTTTGTTTTATGCGCAAGTATGACACAGTTACATTTCAACATGAGCACCATTTCTTTCTGCTTAAATGGGAAAATTTGAGCAATGTATTAATTGAGCTTCTTGCGCTTACGCTTTGAACTCGCTTCAAGCGCAACTACCGAAGCGCACTTCGAGTGAATTTAATGGGGCGATTATGCGCTCAGGAGGGAAGTTATTCCTAAATACCACTGTAGACAGGAAAGCCAGCCATTATGTACAATAGGATGAAATGAGGTGTAGAAACGTTGATATCCACAAATTTCTGATCTCAAAGTGACCAACTAATCATCACCAGAAAGGCTGCCTTCTCACTTACCAGTCCTGGGTTTTCTCCAACACTTGCACTGGGGGACATGGCGGTCGTGGGAGACGCAATATATTCTAAAATAAAAACATGAACGCTTAATTTAAAAAAAGCAAGTGCACAGTGATCCAAAGGATTTATGTCCCCCACTACAATATACAGAAGAATGCTATCCAATGCATAAAGCATGTCTGAATGAACAAAAAATGATATGTTCGTGGGCCCTGTGACCTTGAAAATAAGTCAAGGTCAAAAGCAATAAATGGCGCAAATGCCCTTGGTATGATGCATCTCTGGTATAAATTTCATTATTCTATCTCTAAGGGTTCTAGAAATATGCTGCCAGACACAAGAAACTGGATATGTTCTTCTGCCCTGTTTTCAAGGTCAAAAACAATACACAGGGACATACCATACCCATGGTCTGCTGAATCTCTGGTATTAATTTCATACATCTATCTCTTAGGGTTCTAGAGATATGCTCCCAGACCAACGGACTGAAGCGGCCCATATCCCTACTAATTCTATGTCCTCCTATGCCACCTTTGGTGGCAGGGGACCCCCCCCCCCCAAAAAAAAAAAAAAAAGAAAAGAAAAAAAACAAGCAAGACTTTCCGCATTTATTCCTGGAGCTGCCACTTTTGATAATTGCATGCAAAATGATCTGCGGCTAGCTGTCAACCCTGAATAACACAGGAACATCACGTGGCACCCCAGGCCTGTACATGTGCCCCCCCCCCTCCCCCTAGCGGGATGGTCATGAGCAAGGAAAGCTGGTTTTCGTGGGCAAGATGAGGTTAAAATTCTTTAGATATGGTAAATGTAATGCAGGTGAAAAGCCCCGTCCACACACTTACACCACACTGCGGTACACAGACAGCAACCATATTTCCCTTATATCCTTAATTATTTTTTGCTAACAAAACAGAAATCAATGCTTTGTTTCTGCAACAAATCCCCAGGAAAAAATGCATTTTATGGATTTTTTTTTTTGCCTGTAACTTACAGATAATTGTGTTTGGATGTCTAACAGTAACATTATCAATAACAGGTCCATGTAAGGCTGATCTTGTTATACATCAGTATTACAATAATATCAGGTGGCACTGTGCAATTTGTGACACCAAGATGACATATAAAGTTTGACATCAGACAGGTGGTGCAGGTATTGATTTTGCCAGGGCTCCCCACCTGGCTGTTTTCATGGTGTTTTTTCTTTCCCCTACTGATGCAAGTGATTTGTGCTGATCAGCTAATATCCAGCTTTCTTTTCAATCAGAGAGCTATGTTTATTTTATTCTTTATTTGGGTATTTTACATTCAAGGACTGGTCAGTAAATTTCCAATATTTTGAAGACTGCAACTTGAAAATGATGGTTCAATTGAAATCTGTTGAGCATTTACATTTGTTACCATAAAATTGAAATGACTACATTGAAGGCATTTGATTAAGATTTAAATATGAGAACAGAGTCACGAAGTAACACTGTGCTGCATGTAGGATTTTGCATACATTTTTTCATTATCAACCAACAGTGGCTGGGCCAAGCACCGGATGGCCAGTCATTTGGCTCTGTACCTGCATTGTTTCAAAACCCCCCTTGCCCGGATTTCTGTGGGGAACAAATAATCCATTTGGTACTGGAATGAGGCAATATTTGGCTATGAAATAACTGCAAAAATACCAAAGTATTGATTACCATTGCTTTAAAAATATCTGCCACAAAATTTGAGCTGTGACAATGCCATGTCTCTGTGCAAAAAAATGATAATACATGTACTCGGAATTCATGTGTGGGTAATTAGTAATATTTCACATAATACGGATTTGGGTCATTTTTTAGTTTCAACTTTTGAGTACCCTCAAAGCCATAATAGATGCAGAGAGACATATATTGATCCGATCCACCGATCCTATGCACACTGGAAATTACAGTTACAATTTAAAAGGATCGAATCCCCTTTTCAAACACACTGATAAATCTGCTTAAGTTTAGACTTTTCCCTGCCCAAAGGGAAAGCCAATGTCTTTCAATGTGAAGTCACATACACATGGTATAATTAAGACATATATAAATCACTTACATGGTCAAAGCACAACTTGTAAAGGATATGTGTCATCCATACACTCACCTTTGTTGATGTGGCAAAGTAGAACCCCACCCCCATGAGGACAGTGAACAACCTGGCTAACCTCGCATCAAATATCCTGAAAACACAAAACAAAACCAAATCAATTAAGCAATCAATTTATCTACCTCCAATATGCCAAAGAATGATATTAATCATCCATTCATTCATTTATTTACAAATGGGGAGGTCTCATGTGATTAATACTTTTTTGGTGGTGTCAATTTGGGAAAATGAAGATCATGATTTTTTTTTTTTTTTTTTTTTTTGAGGCTAATTAGGAAAATTTAATCCTCAGGAATATAAATGATCACACAATAAATGCACCTGATGTAAATTGGAATCATGTGTTCAACAGCTGAAGTGTTCCCAGAATTCATAGATCTGAAACAGAAGGCTAGACAGTGGACTGGTCACAAAGCAGAATGAATATATATTTTGGCAGCAATCCTCTATGTACATGTACTTTACCCCATCTTGCCTATTCTGGTCACATTTGAGGTGATCCACACAAGGATTTTCATTTCCAACAGGTACAGTATTTGCTTTTATTGCAGGCTTGCACAAATTGCATAATCCACACCTTCAAAGGATGTGCAGTTAAACAGCAACATACATGTAACCCATTTATCATAAAAGCCACTTTTGGTGACAAGAGATCCAGCACTTTGAAAATGGGCTTCATATAACAAAAAGGGTTACACATTTTTTTCAGCATAACCCATTAATGGTTTGTGCTACATTTTAATTTCTGCACACCTGCACTACAATTGTATTCAACTCATTCTCTACACCAGAAACAAATTATGTCAGTGAAAGGTTGCTTTCTGCATTCCTGTCATGTCATGTTACAGCTGCCATTAAGCAGGTGCTGCTCTGACCATTAGCCAATTAGCAAAATACTAGTATTTCTTGAATTTGACTCACAAAATGTGTAAATAGCTCCTTCTCCTTCTTCTTTTTAATGAATTATTAATAGGCCACAAGAGGATCTTTGTTAGCCCTTAAAGCACAGATTTAAGATTGAACAACAGCTTTCCTCGGGACACTTTGTGTGCATTGCATGCAAAGTGTCCCGAGGAAAGCTGTTGACTAAGCCTACTTTTTGCTTTAAACCAGGCTTGCTGGTATTTGAATGAAAGGTATCTTAATGAGGAATTTGAATCTTTCAATCATTATATGTTTAACGGTAATGAGAAAATGACTATAGCAGCAATTAGCACTTTAAGGGTAATTATGCCTATATGTCCAATTTTGGCGACAGATGTAAAAAATCTAGATCTGTCCCTGTTATATGGCAACTAGAGTATAGTTTACTAGGTCACGTTATTACAGCTTTGGCAAAGCATGCTGGCATTTGAAAGCAAGCAAGGAATCTGAAATTGTAATTCTCCTCTAATTGAAGGAAAATATAGATTAAGACAGCCTGTCATTTGATCATAATGAGTTAATAAATGAATACAGAAGATTTAAACAAAACTCTAATGTACTTTTCTGTACATCGGTGTCATGTATGTATTTCAAGATTATTTGTGCGTGTATCAAATACATGTTTGTAGAATATACATGTTAAAGGACAAGGCATTTCAGATTTTTGTCACTTGTCCCAGTGCACTTTTCACCAAAAATGTGTACAAGTCTTGGGGCTAGATCTCTATTGAATGAAAAATTTTTACTTGTCCTTCCTAAAAATTTACTTGGCCAGTGCAAGTACTACTGGGTTGCTATGTCTAAAAACATCAAAGTTTCTTCAAATAATTATGGCGATGCACTTTGCAGGGAAAACCTTGCTTAAATTATGGTTACTTTGGAAATTGATGCCTAAATTAGTCAATTCATTACAAAACAGGTCAAGCACAAACTTCTACTAAACAGTGTAATCAGCACATCTACGCACCCCACCCACATAAACATCCTTTGACATGCAATGTTCATGCAAATTTAATAAGTTCTGAACAGCATCTTCCTGCAAATATATAATCTTTAAATGTGTTTGATCACATTGACAGTTTCCTGTTATTCCACATTTCAAAGGCATCTCTCCAAACTGCTGCAATTAACGGTCTGCGTGAGTGATGAAGTGACAATCATACTCAGTCACATATGTAAATTTAATGTTCTTGATACAACTTACAAGCATGAATGCATTTTTTTCTACATATAGTTACATGTAACCAAAACCAAGTACACTTCAGTTGGCTCACTATGCCCACCCCATGTACATACATACACATTAGACAGCACTTCATTTCACATTCAGTCAGGTAAACATTTCTGCTAGCCTAGCACTATTCATTAGTCAAATAGCCACTGGCTAAAATAGATCTAATTTGATCTGGTTAACACGATTTTTAAAGTTTCAGTCAAATTGGCTACGTATTTTTAACAGTTTCTTCCAATTTAAACAAAAGAATTTAGCTCCTGGTTTGGCTAAAGTAATCAGCATTTGGCCAAAGAGCTTCACACTTCTTTAGCCAAAATGGCTACAGTGGTAAAATTATTAGTTTGAGCACAGTTTTGCAAACTGCAGACGGGGCTTAAAGACAATTGCACACTCAAACTTCTCACACAAGGAGCTTTCACTCAAGTACTGATATGGTTTGTCTCAACTCTTTCAGCCACAATCACAACTAAAGTCATACTTATTTGACTGAACTTGTTAATTATCATAGCTAATCCATATTCCACAGAAAACAAATTTTGATTCAAGTAAGAATGTGCCAGTTGTTCTAGTAGAAAAAAGCCCAGATCAACAGCTTTCCTTGATTTGCTTTCACTGCACCCAAAGCATGCAGTTGAATCTGGCCAGAGGTTGACCTATGCCTGAAAAATTCAAGTAACTGCAAAAACAGCTACAAGGGCAGCTACAGCATGATTTGCCAGGCATGGCAAAACCCTACTCATGACGTTTGTCAGCTGAGGCATGAGTTGCCAGGTGATGCAAATCCCTAGCAATGAACTTTGCCAGTTGGAGCACGATTTGCCAGGCAACACAAAAACCTTAGTCATGGCTTTTGCCAGCTGAAGCATGATTTGCCAGTTGGAACATGACTTGCCTGGCGATCTAAATTCCTAGTCAATGCTTTTGCCAGCTGAGGCATGATTTGCCACATGATGCAAATCCCTAGCAATGAGCTTTGCCAGTTAGAGCATGACTTGTCAGGCAATATGAATCCCTAGTCAATAGTTTTGCCAGATGACACATGGTTTGCTAGGTAATACAAATCCCTAGCTCTGAGCTTTGCCAGTTGGAGCATGATTTGCCAGGCAATGTAAATCTCCAGTCAATGGTTTTGCCAGCTGGAGTATGGCTTACTGAGCAAATGCAAAATCCTGGTCCATGCCCATGCCAAGTTGGTCATGAATATGTTAAATGTATCCTTGGTTGGGTCAGACTTGTAACTGCACTGTACATGAAGTGACTGCATTTGGACAGTACTCTGTGACAACAAATCAGCTATGTTTGGTTTATCAATGTATTGACTGCATGTATATTAAGTCTAAATTGTCCCGGCCTTTTGTTCCCCTTGCTTTGTAACTAATGTAGTGCTTGGCTTACAGAATTCATCATTTTTCTCTCTCACTCTCTCTCCATATATGCCTTCTCTTTTCCAACACTATGCTTCAATAACTTTATTGACTTCATTTTTTTTCTTTTTTTTTTTTGCATATACACTGCTTTTAAAACAGCTGGTTGTCTCTGGTGATCTGGAAACACATCAACAGCATGTTTACATAGCGTAGCATGTTAGCATTCAAATAAGTAAAAAAAAACTTTAACCTTAAAAGGACCCATATTACAAGGCAAAACTTCAATGCAACAGAATTAACACCATGAATATCAATGCAAAAATCAGATGGATATGGTCTGCACAATTTCTAAGACCTTCACTTCAAAAGTTTGCCTTAACAGGATTCATCCAATGATTCATTGGATAAGTACTGTGGTCACCTGATCTTGCTGATGCTACATTGATATGTTATACCGTCTGGCACCTACACATAACATGACCTACCCATGGGAAGCTGATTCAGAGCTGCCTGAGTAACATAGAGGGACTTACTTGACTTCTTCAACCTATCTCATGCCAGGTACACCAAGGGCCCTACATTGGATATTGCATCCTTGAGTTCATTTAACAGTATTTCCGTTAGGATTTTTTTTCAGGGAGTCACGAGATGGGAAATTCAGAGAAAAAACCAGATTTTCATCAATTTTACAACATAAATAAACAAGCCTTGTGACTCTTTAGAATTTTATCAGAGGGTATTTCAGGTTATGAAAGGGTAATATACCCCCATTTGGGGTTAACAGAAACACTGTTTAATGTTTTTTACCTATATTTTTGCTAGTCACAGATTCCTATTCTTTGTCAAAAGATCTTTCATTCAGGAGCCATACAGCATATGTTTCAGTCAGTGGGTTATGCACTGCCCAGCAGGCAATTAGGTTTTGCATTACCCAGCCAAGCCAAGCTTAAGCTTGACAGGGAGGATTGTACCGGTAGACAGATGACTAAGGGACCATAATGACTCAAGACTGGTCACATGACACTGTTCTTTAATTGGATTGGTCTACCACTCCCACCCTTGTCACATAAAAGACTAGGGCCAATGATTTTCCATTTCAAAAAAAGAGGAATCCGCTTCAGCAGCAATTTTTTTTTTCAAATTCCGTTTCACTGCTATATATTTATATATAATTCAAATAAGAAAAAATATCAAATTCCATTTCAAGGATGAAAAAAAATGTACAATTCCACTTCGGTTTCAGAAAAAATGGAAAATCATTGGCCCTAAAAGACAGACACAACATGACTTGTGAACTAATGCAAAAAGCAGTACTCAAGGTCTTTACTGGCATAGTACTGAATGAGTCAGACAAGCTGAGATGGTCCTAAATTACGCTTAACTTTATGTTCAGTGACCTTACCTGAAACACCATTGGTATCAAGCTCGAGTCCTGCTGAATTTGAAAGTGCAACTGAACATATGAGAAAGCAATGTGCATGTAACACTGTCACATACAAAGGCCTCTATTAAGGTGAAGTGCTAATAACACTGGTCTGGCATATCTCATCAGCCAGTTCATATGTCTGGGTTGTCAGCACTGCCAGTTTGTTTTACTAAGAATTCTCTCTCTCTCTTAGCCTCTGAAAATTTATTGACTCCATTTCTAGCATTTAAACTTGATGCTTACAAGTGACAACACCAAAAACTAACAAGATATTCCTGCCAAATCTCTTGTGTTTGATTTTAACCCTTTTACCCTTGAATTCAGACAGCCAGCAATTGTGTGTCATCATACCATTACCGATGTATCATGATTTATTTCTGGATAGTGAAAAATCCAGGAAGCTTACACAGTTAACACAAGTGATTTTATCAGGCTTATTTGGGACCAAATGTGACCCCCACAACCTCCATTCATATCAATATTAAAAAATCATGTACATTTTTCCTCAAAAATCATCCAAATTTCTGGCAGCATATTGATATGACTTGACAGTGCCCTCTGGTGTTGACCTCCAATGTGTCACTAATTTCACAGGCAAACACTTAGTAGTGTTCATTACCATTACTGAGCAACATCTTGATGTAGCCCACAATAGTTGTATTTCCCACAACCCCAGGAGGGTGATATATATGC
The DNA here is from genome assembly GCA_964020975.1 of Hermodice carunculata. Taxonomy (NCBI): domain Eukaryota; kingdom Metazoa; phylum Annelida; class Polychaeta; order Eunicida; family Amphinomidae; genus Hermodice; species Hermodice carunculata. The sequence goes on from OZ026619.1 coordinate 58,336,223, forward strand.
AATAAAGACTGACCTGACTCAACTCTAAAGGAAAAGCAGTGAAGCATTTGATTTGGGCCATTTCTTGATCACACTCCCCCAAAAGGCCAAAGTAAATAGGAGCCTAACAAAATCTGTTTTCCTTTTTGTCACCTTATCATGACGATCGCATGCATGACTGAATTCATAGTTACACTGGTGTGCTGTAACCAAGTGGGACACGCTATCGTGACCACAGCGGAGGCTTAACTGTAAAACTGTGGAACGTAACCCCACACATCCATGGATATTTGTCAAGATGTGACAATTTGTACGTATCAGTGCTGCAGCCTGGTTCCATGCAATTGTACACAGGCATATTTCACGCACAGTACAGCTTTAACTTGATCAAAATCACTCTTTCGAACTTCCCTTCTTTCTTCATCTATACACTTTAATATGGTGGTCAATGACCCAATGATAGTGGTGTCTCAGTTCCTGTGAAGTACTGTTTAATCTTGTTGCGCGATCCTGGTGCTCAAAATTGGAAAACTAAATTTCACTAGGTTGGTTTTCCCCCCTAGTGTCCTTGTCAAGAGTATATCATCAGCATAAAATTAGAATGAGGCTTTGACATGATCTTATGAAGATTCCCAAAAGGGGGTATCTAAGGGCCATGGAATGTTGACTGGGTTGTACCAGGATCTATGGGTATACACATGTGGTCATTGGCAATTTTTGACTATCCACACATAAACACCAACACACTTGAGCATAGTCATATGAGTCTGACATTAAGAATGAGCATTACGAACAGTTTGCCACAAATTTAATGTCTTTACGTCAGAAAACAAAAAAAAGTTGAATCCCAAGTTTCTTCACAGTTTCTTTGAAAAAGTGGATGGCACTTGATACCATTACTGTATAAACATAGGACACCAAAAACACACAGGACAGAGGAAGAAAAACAAAATCAGTAGTTTGTTAGCTTTCCAAAAATGTATAGTTTGTGGCAGTTTTTATGCATATTGATTGTTTTGTGATAGAATCTTTACAAGGACCCTCAAAATAGCACTGAACCAGACCCTCATCCTTAACTCATTCCATATTATGGTCACAGGCCTTGGTCAGTGGTTCTGGCACTGCCTGGCAAGTCATGCTGCAGCTGCCGCAAGTGCAGCTGCCCTTGCGGCAGCTGCAGCATGACTTGCCAGGCAGTGCCAGAACCACTGACTTAAGACTATAGGCATGTTGGTACTTGAACGAAAGCTTTTTTTATGAAGAATATAAATATGCAATTGTCGTCTTAAATCTAGGTAAATATATGGAAAAATCAGGGACTGGTATGGAATGAGTTAATGCACGTACAATAATACACAGCACTACAGTCATACAAGATTGGGCTTCAGGTTCATGTCCAGGTTAATTGTCCGACTATTGTTCTCTGTCTGGTCTATGAATCTCCTACTGATCTCCTGCCTCAGCAGAGTAAATGGCAGGCAAGCTGGGCATATGTATTGACTCCGACACCTACACTGACCACTGAAGCAGACCTGTCAACTGTTTTCCTAATGGAAAGATTCTTATACTAGATATAGTATGGGGACCATCACTGTCCAGTTATCGAGTTACCTTTAACCCCTTAGATCCCTAATTCAGTCAATTTATGGCATCAGTCCCTATTTAAGGGCTCAAGTTAAGGATGGTTCAACATTATCATCATTTTTGAATTAGTACTTCAGGTACTAAATTTCATGACCCCCCTCCCTCCCCCCAAATCAGTACTTTAAAAATGATGATTTTCAAAAAAAATCATAGCAAAATTGCACAAAACAGGCCAAAATTTGACCATCATTTTCCATTTTCTGTGAAAGTGTACATGTCCATTTAACCCCTCCCCATTGTATACTGTAAGTACTAATTCAAAAATGATGAAAATGTTGAACCATCCCTAAATAGTGATACTATACAGTTGTACAAAGTTTAAAGGCCACCTCTATCATGTGACACCACACATGTGTATTGTGAGACCACTATTTGATAACCCTTTGGTGCATTTCTGTTAAATATACCTTTACTTTAAGACCAACTGCAGTACAAGATCACTTTTACTGGCAGTAAGCTGGTAAGGATGATCTTAAATAGCAGGTACCATTTTAATAGGGAGGATGAGTACGGTGTATGTCTGGAAGTGTGAATCCTCCTGTACTGGTACCATACTGAGTACCTAACAGCTGACTGTGTCAATAGTACATGTATGTGTATAAAGAAAGCTGTACAAACACAGTTTGTGGGGGGGTATTCTCTCCCTCTCCATCTCATTCACTCAATTAATTTATCATTCACTATTTTGTACACTGTGATTAATTACACAAAAAAACTTGGATAATACATGTATTTTCATTGTAGTATAGGCTTGTTGCGAATATGGGTTTCTAATGGTTACCTCTAAATTCTTCCAACTCCTCAGTTCCCAGCCTATAGCTACACAAATGTTGTGTACATATAAGTGCAATACACCACAATGGCATATATGAATGTTTCATTCTTTTTTTTTATAAAGGCCCCCTCTAATAACTCTACTGAAGAGTTTATTGAAGTCTGAACAATAATAAAATATATAATGATACAGCTGTTATGTTAATCATAAAAAGCTACTTTAAAAACTCCCATAACACATTCACATCTTGCAACAGTATATTCTACCCAAGCCCCCTCAATGTTTACACGGATCAGCTGTAAACAGTGACATTGTGACACAATACAATTTTTGGCCTTCCACACAATGCCTGATGGCATCAGCATGCTGCAGGATAAAGACATCTGTAAAGAACCATTTTCTTGCAACAGTTGATACATGGGACAATTTATTGCCTGATACAATTTGTATGCAGTGAATTTCTTCATGTGATTTTGCAATAATTAACATACATGTACATGTAAGGGATGGTTCAACATTATCCCCATTTTTGAATTAGTACTTCAGGTACTAAATTTCATGACCTCCCTCCCTCCCTCCCCCCAAAATTAGTACTTTCAAAATGATGATTTTCCCAAAAAAATTATAGCAAAATAGCACAAAACAGGCTAAAAATTGGCCATCATTTCCCATATTCTGTGAAAGTGTAGAGACCCATTTAACACCCTCCCCCCTTGCGTACTGTAAGTGCTAATTCAAAAATGATGAAAATGTTGAACCATCCCTAAACTACGTACACATGTATCATACATAAGCGGCCACATGTATGTCAACATACTTAATCCAAGCTGGACCTTGTACTATTTGAAATTCTGTTGAGCTATGAGAACAAAGATGCAGCTGGCAGCCTGACAGTGACCAAAGCATGCATGTGCAAGGCAATGGGGCCACTGATAAAAGGTGCATCACCTTGCAGTAGTAGGGCCTGTATTTTTGCGTTTCAAAAAACTAGAAAATCCGTTTCACCAGCCAGAAATTTCCAAATGCTGTTTCATTAGTTGACAAATAAGTTAACAAGCTTTTTGTACGTATTTGATGGGTTCTTGTGAACTGTGCTTGAGGATTTCAAAACCAAACCGAACAAAGACGGCTGGAGCAACCACTTCCTACTCCAGCTGGACACTGCCATTTTGCCTCACTGAACTGGGAGTGAAATGCGTAGAGACACTACGTCTGCGCCTGATATTTTTACTCACTCGATGGTGCATTTTCAAATAATAGCGCTCGTGCATTTTCCAAGCCTATATTTTTAGTTTTCCAGGTATTGGTGAAAATCCGATTTTGGTGTAAACCCCCTTCCCAAGGAATTATCAGATTTTTGGATTTTTTTTTTTTTGTACCTGGTGCTTAACTCACCTGGATGAGATAGCTGATGATAAATGGGACAATGATGGGATGGTAGAAAATGAGAAATGGTCAAGTGCATGGATGAATAAATGGCCATTTAAATGCAACATTGCCAGTAATAAAATGTCATAACTGCAGTTAAAGGTCACAAATGATAGAATTCAACCAGGCATGCGTTTTCAAAATAGTTACGATTACCCATCTCTGGCCTCTGACGGGGCATGCAATGAAGTTCTGTCTTTCTGACAATATTTCTGATATGACAGACACCAGGGCAGTATTTTCTCTTCACTACAAAATATCATGAATGAAACACCACATAATAGCTAGATGGCAACAGAAAAATGGGGACATGAACTTGTGTGTATACGGTCAGCTCTCTGCAATACAATGACACCGGCTATAAAGACCTCTCATGTGTGACTTGGAGAATCTTTTGAATAGCATACTTTCAAGAAAATGAGCTTCCAGTTGCATCTGCCTATAACATATAACAAATGTACATGTACCTGCTCCCAGACTTCAAACGTTTCTGCCATGTACATGTACAGATACAAGATCACTTTGGCTGCAGGGAGGATGGTCTTACATGTTAATGGGGAAAAAACTACTGTGGTGACCACAAAGATCTTGCCCATTCACAGATCAGTGATCATTACATGATTACCATTTTCAAACTGCATCAACTGCCTAAGGGTCTGAACAAGGTTATACACATATATATACTGCTAGTATACAGCTGGGACCCCTTCCCAACAGGTACATATTGTCCGTATACCCACAATGGAAGGCCCTTCTAAAATGCTCTTACTGCACATGCACTAGGACATGACCTCATAATATTTACCACACAGTACAAGTCTCACTTGCTATGTTTGTCTCGTAAATGATGTCTGATATACAAGTACATTATGGCTGGTTTGAAGTGACCTTTTGACGTGTATAATAAACAGGTCTCACTTAAATGAATCAACATTATGTTTGTGTACATGTCATAAACCATGTCTGCTATACTTGTAGACAAGTATAGTCCCATTTCATTTGTTCACATGTGGTGACTTTTCCAACCCATCAAATATATCATAGGCCATAGAGCAGCTGTTGCCCGTATGATCTGACAGTCTGACTGGTTAACTCATTCAAAACTATGCTCAGGGCCTTGGTCGGTGGTTCTGGCACTGCCTGGCAAGTCATGCTGCAGCTGCCCTTGCGGCAGCTGCAGCATGACTTGCCAGGCAGTGCCAGAACCACTGACTCAAACTTTAGGCATGTTGGTATTTGACCGAAAGCTCTTTTCATGAAGAATTTAAATATGCAATTGTCGTCTTAAATTTAAGTGAATATACGGAAAAATCAGTGACTGGTATGGAATGAGTTACACCCAATATATTACAGATACCAACTTACCATGTTTGCATTTTCCAAAATCCTTTTAAGCAGTAATTATGAAGGTGGCAAGAGAGAGCAAAATATACACATTAGTGAAATGTGTATCTGTAAATATCAAAATGATCAATTTTTTTTTCCCTAATCAGCCTGAATTTGCAGACTCTTCTGAAATGTGCACTTTGGTAGGCAAAGTCTCACCAATCTGAGAGCCAAAAGGAAGCTTCGTGCTTTTCCTGTATTGCAATCCTGGGCAAACACAAAGTCTGGTGTCTTAAACAGGTAGGAAACTGTGACGCTAAGCACCCCCCCCCCCTCCACAAAAAAAAAAAAAAAAAAATGTGTAATACATTTATATATTTGGCCAAAAACAAATTTGTTGTAGAAGCTTACCTGCAAAGTAATATTCCTTTCCACAAAAGAAATAATTTCAATAAACTACAATAACTCATACACTGGCAGTATACACTGGCCAATATACCCAACCAAAAACACATACCCCTCCATTAAAGAAAATATACCACGTGCAGTGCAGGCCAGGTGGAAGATGAAATACAGGTGATATTACACTGTAATGCCTAAACTAAGGTATAACCTTTTTGGAAAAAAACGAATGATGCCAACTGCCATTTTTTAAATCTTGCCTACATCAAGAAACTGAAAACTCATAATGAATTCATCCAATTGGACATCATTGTATACATGTCGTTAAATACATCAATGTGATCACAGATCTGAGGGAGCAAACAATTGGAAGGTAAGGTGTCATGGCCGAGTGTGCCTGCCAAACTCTAAATGTATATACACGTATATGTGTATATTAATGTTTTGTGTCTCTATGTTCCCTCTTTAATGTTTTGTTTAGACTACACCTGTAACCATATATATGTATAATTGTGTGTCAAAGTATCGTTACATTATTGTATGTCAAGTGCAGTCCAAAGTAAAGATCCAAGAACTGAAGGATTTGTTCACACAAGTAGGGCCAATGATTTCCGTTTTTTTCCGAAACCAAAGCGGAATTGTGCCTTTTTTCGTCCTTAAAACGAAATTTGATGTTTCTTCTTATATGAATTATATATAAATATATAGCAGTGAAACGGAATTTGAAACATTTTTGCTGATGAAGCAGAATTCCTTTTTTTTTTTCAAACTGAAAATCATTGGCCCTACACAAGCAATATAAAGACAGGGCAAGTGCCAAAGAAGCAGGCACAAAATTTACCATGATATTACCATTTGAAGTGTTCTGTTTGGAGAACATGCTAAATAATCCATAGGGGGATGAAAGGTATCATGTGGCAACTGATGAAAACACTAAAGCAGTTACCCTTGCCTCAAGAGACTGACCTTATCACCACAACAGTACAGTAGCCTTTCACAGCCAGTGAAGTCTTAAGATAGGTGAGGTAAGGTAACGTGGACAAAATATGACTTAACTCTGCATGTTAGTATTTCAAGAGATGGGGTCTACCACTCCCATAGTAGGGGTCTCAAAAACAACTGAAACTTGAAGAACACTGCACAAATGGAACAACGAGAAACAGGTGACGATTGTCTTCAGGGTGAGTGATTTTGAGACAATGTGGACTGAACTGATCATGGACCAGCAGCACACTTGCGGGGGGGGGGGGGGGGGGGGGGGGCACTCCCTACTTTTTTAGGTGAGGGTGTGCAGCTCAAGTTTTTCAGAATGACCCTTCATTAGGGCTCCCATCCTACCAAAAAATGGATCTTCATTAGGGCGCGTCAATCACTTTCACAGCATGCGCCCTGTTCAGGGGGCTGCAGCGTAAATCTGGTCTTGATAAGGGCCCTTTGATTTTATCAGTGACCTTGGTTAGGGGTCTCAGAAAAATTTATGGACCTTCGTTAGGGGAATCTTGGGAAAATTGATACCTTTGTTAGGGGAAGTACTGGCGAAAAGGCACCCTTCAGAGCGGCACATCCCCATTACACTCGGTATAGGGAGTGCCCCCCCCCCCCCCCCGCACACTTGAGGGGGTGAAAAAATAAATTCAAACATGCTGAATGCACACAAGTGAACCCCCAGTGCAGGCTGCACTAATTAAGCAGGTTTCATCATCTCCAAAAATTCTGTATTCAGATCCACCCTGTGCATATCTACACGCAACATCTACCTAACTTAACTCCCACTGGCTACTGACTTTTTTCTTTCTGTCAAGAGAATCAGGTTAGTCAGTGAGACAATAGAGTTAACCATTAAAGTGCTAAACACGGCTATAGTCATTTTCTCATTACCATTTAATACCTAATGGTTAAAAGATTCACATTTCTTGTGAAGATACTTTTCATTCAAATACCAGCAAGCCAAGGCTGAATAAAATTGTAGCCTTAGTCAACAGCTTTCCTTGGAACACTTTGCACACATTGTGTGCAAAGTGGCCAAAGGAAAGCTGTTGACTCAGTCTTAAATCAGCGCTTTAAGGGTTAAACTAAAACACAGGGACACAATGCAAGGAGCTGGCCACGCCATGGAGGCATGACAGTCACCAGTATGCATGGAAATGAGCTCCACTAATTGATTTAATTAGGGGCTGCTGGTAGTGTGACTATGCATCTTTGACTGGCTACCTGGCCAAGCCATGTCACTTCTCCCACCTCAACCACTGTGTCATGCCACCATGCAGTAATCAACTTTACTTTTATGCATACATTGAGTGCCCGCTACGAATACATATGTACAGGAAGCTGAGGTTTAAATGTATCTATGTCTTATTTCCATTCACACCACAATATATATATATCCCCCTCTTGAGAGGCCCCCGCTGATGACAGGCCACCCACTCTTGAGAGGCCACTTCTCAGTGCAGCAAGTGTAGCCTTTGCACTACATTGTCCCCCTCAAGAGAGGCCACCCTTCTTATAAGACCACATTTCTGGTGCATTTGGGGTGACCTCTCAAGAGGGGGGCCACTATACCTTGCAATTTAGAACATGCATTGGGACAGAAGTGCTCAGATTCATAAGGTTGTTACACTATATCAGCAGTTCTTCTGGTTTGTCACAGCTGTCTTTAGAAGATGTAGGTGGAAACTTGTCACATCCCATCAAAACTCAATGTTACATCAAAAATATTTTTTGCGTGTTCCTGGCATTTGGATCACCACACTCTCATTTTTTGTCGGTGTTTGCAGTACTAGCCTTTGATGGACTTCATAAGTAAATGTTAAACCATGTCAGAAATAATCACTGCTCACAGTGTTAAATATATGTTTGTACATGAACATGGTTCTGGTATTCCTAGTTCATCAGATCAATTCACAAGTCAGGTACAGGAACTGTACATGAGTAGTGCCATCTAGTTGCTCAAGTGCCAGGACTTATCCCCATAGCACTTGACAAGAATCATTACAGGCATTTCCACAAGGGCAGACTTGATCAGTATGATACCAGTGACCAAATGCAGACTATAATAGCCGAATTACGTGTGCTCCTTATTTACACCAAACTAGACGTGTCCATTGGATGCTCTCCCTCCCCCTCCCCCATTAGACACACAGACAATAATAGTAATAGTGCTGTGCCTCTCCACTTCTGGGCACCATTCTGTGTGACACAGGTGGCCTAGCGAAGAAAAAAAAAGGGAGTAGATGAGGCGGAGGAAACTATGGTTATCCTAATCAGCTCGTGCTGCCATGTTTTCCAGGACCAGAGCCGAGGCAAAGGGTCCTGACCACACACAAACAAAACCCCAGGTGAACATCTCCATATACTGATTAATGATCCGGTAAAGCTTCATAACTTTAGGGTCAAAGAGTTTTGCAGATACGCACGACACAGAGTTCATGTGGATATGGGACAGACACTTGTCATTTCCAGGGAAAGGGCACTGTACAAACACACAGGCAAAGGCACCGACAAATGAAACCCCAGGTGCAGATCATCATACACTGATTAATAACCTTAATAGTTTCATGACTAAATAAAAAATAGGTGAACTAGTTTTGGAGATGTATGTGCATGATACAAGGTTCATGATGGGTGTGGAATCCACATATCTTTATACCGCCCCCCCCCCCCCCCCACCGCCACCAGCAAAGTGGTCTACAATCCCCTCCCATTATATTATAATGAGAGAGCGGGAGGGTTTGACTTTTATACTGTTTTATAGGGCTGAGCCCAAACTTTACTAGGTCTGAGGCATTTCTCATTTGATTGCCTGAGTGAACAGTCACTGAGATGCACCAACGAGTTTTACCCAGCACTGATGTATCCCAATGCCAGCTCTCTGCCACTAAAAACTATCATAAACAGTTCATTGTCACATGTGTCACCTGGTTCTTTCCTTCCTAGCCTTCAACTGACACTGACACATTTTTCATTAGTTGCCTGAATGTAGGGCCACCAAGATGCAACAGCAAGGACTTCAATCTGACACTGATGTATCCCCACGCCAGTTCTCTCTCAGTCAGAACTATCATAAACAGTCTGCTGTCAAAATATCACCCAGTTCTCTCATCAAATATGAAAAACATAATTAGTCAGCAGCATATACATGTACCCTATCGTCTTATATCTATACACTGAAAAGCACTGCACCGATAGTCAAGCAAATAATGACTCATCATATTGGGTTGCAAAACAAGGGGGCAAATACTTTCTCATTATACATGTTATATCAGGTTGCAAAACAACCATGACCCCAGAGACAGACCACTCATGCCCAGGCTGTCAGTGTTACTACCATACCATCATGACCATGATAGATCTAGTTTTTACCTGCTGCTAATGAATTCAGGACTCTTGTTACCAGGCATACATACAGGCAATAAGAATATTCCATCTTCTAACATTTATCTGCTATTGGTGGAAAAGTCATTCTGAATGGTTTTAACCATGATAAAGAAAAAAATAATAAAAACTGAGTCACTCCAGTAGTACATGACAACATGCAGTAGTACAGCACTGAAAAGACATTTCTGTTGCCTATCAATGGTATAATCGATCAACATATATTCAAACACATACTTTAACACGTGTATGAATCAGGAAACAAGGTCATCACATGAAAGTTAGAAAAAAAATAGGTGGAGTCAGTAACTGGGTTAGCCCTATGGATGTAAATTAAAAGTCATTGGCCTTTAGAACGGTTTTACGTTATTTAAAAATGCAGGCAGGTAAGTCCTGGAATCTTTATGGCAGCACACAGTAAAAAAAAAAAAAAAAATAATACTAACAAGATATGTTTGTAAAACATAGATGCCCCCCTCCCTCATTACCCTTGCCCTCACTACCCTATTGATAGAGGTAGACGGGGCACTTGTGATCTTACAAAATTAGTGAAGGTTGATCATACATCAATGTCACATATCTTTATACTTTAACCTAGCCCTTAAAAAATGACTAAAAACCTGGGCAATATAAAAGTTATAGCTGAAAAATTAGTCATCATTTAGAAACCATATTCAGCACAGTGGCTTTATGACCTTGGAAACTATGGCAAGGTCACTCATTTTCACTTGACCTTCTTCAGTTATTGTGCAAAAAAAAGGAAGTCTACTGTCTGTGTGTGACCCTCAAAACTGGGTCAAGGTCACCCATCTACAAACTCAAACTAGCCCTTATAGGCAACCATAAAGCTGTGCAATATAAAAGTGCTACCTCTAAAATGCAAGATGTCATGCAGAAACAGTATTCAACCAAATGGCTCTGTGACCTTTGAAATTAGGTCAAGGTCTCCCATCTTCAAACCTGACCTAGACCTGAATATGGACAATTATCCAGTGGAATATAAAAGTCCTAGTTTAAAAACCTCTTCAGTTATCATGTGGAAACCAAAGTTAACTCAGGTACCAACCCATATTCAGTAAAGTGGCTCTGTGACCTTTAAAATGAGGTCAAGGTCATCCATCTTCGTACTTCGCCTAGCCCCATATATAGACTATTATCCTGTGCAATATAAAAGTCCTAGCTTAAACACCTCTTCAGTTATTGTACAGGAACCAAAGTTAACTCAGGTACCACTGTGACCTTGGAAATTAGGTCAAGGTCACCCATCTTCAAGCTTCGCCTAGCTTTTGATTAGAATGATACACCTATACAGTATCAAATTCCTAGCTCAAAAACTTCTTGAGTTATTGTGCGGAAACCACAGTCTAACTACAATCTCTCTGTGACCCTGAAAACTGGGTCAAGGTCACCCATCTTCAAAATCAACCTAGCCCTTACATAGAACCATAAAGCTGTGCAATATAAAAGTTCTAGCTGCAAGGTATAAGTTATCATGCAGAAAGCATGAAACCATATTCAGTAAAGTGGCTCTGTGACCTTTAAAATGAGGTCAAGGTCATCCATCTTCGAACTTCGCCTAGCCCCACATATGGACTATAATCCTGTGCAATATGGAAGTCCTAGCTTAAAAACCTCTTCAGTAATTGTGCGAAACCAAAGTTAACTCAGGTACCCCTGTGACCTTGGAAATTAGGTCAAAGTCACCCATCTTCAAACTTCGCCTAGCTTTTGACTAGAATAATACACCTATACAGTATCAAAGTCCTAGTTCAAAAACTTCTGGAGTTATTGTGCGGAAACCACAGTCTACCGACCGACCGACAGACATGTGCAACGCTATATGCCCCACCACCCATATATATATATGTATGTATGTATGTATGTATGTATGTATGTATGTATGTATGTATGTATATATGTATGTATATATATATATATATATATATATATATATATATATATATATATATATATATATATATATATATATATATATATATATATATATATCCACACTGAATTTGAAGAGAGTCTAGCCAGTGATTTTGTAGAAGCTTAAGCTGTGTGGCACTGCATCCTATTGACAGGGAGACTTTAAACCCCATGAAACAGGGGCTCTGGTGACTCTCATAGGTAACATACTTTTAAAGGCTGTATGTAGGATATAAACAGCCTTTCAGAAAATTCACAAAAGTTACCCACAAGGGGTTAACTTTTTCTTCCTTTAATTAAGACTCGAGTTAAATGTCATTGGCATGGGTTGGGTGCTTTAACCAAAAATAGGTGTGGATCTTACATTTTGGTCAGTTTAATGGGGAGGGGTTAATTGATGTTGCTTGGTTATGCTGCCATAGTCATTCTAGGGGAAAAGAGTCAATGTATGCATACCAATGAGATGATTTTTGCTTGCCTCTAAATATATCAGTGTCACACTAAACTTCACAGAGTCATGTGCCTGTTTTGTCTAACCCTGGATCATGTGGATGTACCCAATCACCTCATTGCTTGAGGATAGATTTCATGCCAGGATATGGTAAAATTTAAATGCAGTTCCTTCTGAGTGAACAGGGAGAAGAACGTTCCTTTGTCTGACAGTGTGAAAACTGGAGTTTTTTCTTGTTTTGAAAATATTGTTAGAACATTGTATTCATCGACATAGATTATGGAGATACTCACTGTTCTTGTTCTTGAGTGAATTGCACATTGCCCGCACATGGCATTAAAGTGTACTGCCATATGCTAAACATGGTCTCTTAACAATAGGGGTAGGGGTGGGGGTGGGAGGGCAGCAGTATGCTGTTACATAGAAATAACTTTGCTCCAGTACAAGATGCAGAAAAAAAGAAAATTTAGAGTAATGGCTGGTACTTCAATGAAAAAAGAAAACAAAACTGTTTTTTTTTGGCGAATTTGATAATTCAATCATCATATGCAGAGAAGTGTAGTACTGGTGGGGGGGGGGGGGGGAGGGGGAGGGGGCAGGGGGGCAGGGGTTTCCACAGCACAATTTAAACTCTGAGTATAAATTATTAAAGCTTGTAGTCCTGGGACAGACCAGGTGCAGCAGAAATATTCCACAGCTTGGTCTGCTTTAGAGGCAATACCCACACCTGGCCCTTAATCCCCCTCAAACTGCCCAAAGACCCACAGTGCTCAAATCTCAAATCCTGTGTGCCTTCAGCAGCCTTTACTGCCCCTACCATACACGATGAGAGTAAAGGCCTCAGTCACTGGTTTCTTTTTTGTGTAGCAGTGTAAAAAACCCACAGTGACCCGCAAACAAGGCATGCTGGTACTTCAGTGAAAAAAAAACGCACTGATTTTATGACGAATTTGATAATTAAATCATCATATGCAGAGAAGCGTATTACTGGTGGGGAGTGAATAGACAGAAAACAATCTGCAATGTTGAGAATGTTTGCTCTGTTGCTTAAATAAAATCCACAGATGAGACCTTTCTGCAGAGAATGTGGTACGTAACCACCTTTTTAAGTACACAGTGGAGTGAATTGAGAGAAAAACATTCTCAAGTGTTCAGAGCTTATTCTCTGTTAGCATTAACTCATTCCATACTATGGCCCCAGGCCTTGGTCGGTGGTTCTGGCACTGCCTGGCAAGTCATGCTGCAGCTGCCCTTGTGGCAGCTGCAGCATAACTTGCCAGGCAGTGCCAGAACCACTGACTGAAGACTATAGGCATGTTGGTACTTGAACGGAAGCTCTTTTCATGAAGAATTTAAATATGCAATTGTCATCTTAAATCTAGGTAAATATAAGTAAATATCAGGGACTTGTATGGAATGAGTTAAAAGAAACGTGCTGATGAGCCCCACCAGCAGAATGTCTCAGGTCAACAGCTATCCTGGTGCAGACCAGGAGCAAGGCACCCAACCTGCATGCAACCAGGAAGTAGTTGACTCATGATAGACTTTCAAATGTGATTGAGTACATACACATTGGCCTAAATACCTTTGATATTGGTACATACACAATAAACCATTGTCCTACCTTTACACCACTTCAACTGTCCCCCTCCACCCAAGGGTTTGATAAAAGTTGCTTAACCCTTTGCAAAAGTGCCTGGATATAAAATGTTGTCTACTTTTGTCTTTTAAAGTTCTCAAATTTCATGTCCATAAAAACATTTTTTTTTTTTGCACAGAACCATAGCTAAGTGTAGATAAGAACTTTCATGATGGCATGGCCAAGGTCAATAGCTTTTTAACCCTTTCCCCCTTGAATTAAGACTGAGTCAACAGCTTTCCTTGACATGGGTTGGGCACTGAGTGCCCAACCCATGCCAAGGAAAGCTGTTGACCTGGGGCATGTGATCTTGATAAGTCTCGTGTACATTTCTCAGTCAAATTGTTTTTCGTAACTGTTGAGAAATTACTTGAAAACACTGAAGCAGACGACATTTGACCACCAGCAGGTTTTGGCCGGTTTAAAGGGGAAATGGTTAAAGTGCAGTTTTGGTGCAGTATGCCCAACCCATGCTGGGAATGGCACGACAAGTAGTCCAGTCTCTTCAAAGGGGACTTTCCCAAGGCATATCAGACATATTCTGCATGATAGCAGCTCTTGCTTCCTGTGTGACATGACACTTTTAATAGACCAGTTCATAGGACTCGGGTTTATTCTGTTCACTTTGGGAAGCGCACCCCTGCTTTGTTTACGTTTTGTGCTCTACCACGCTGGCTGGATTTTTAACGTGGAAGGATCAGAAAGTAAAACACAGGATGTGCTTGGGTTTAATGAAAAATCAAACTGTTAGCAAACTAAACATGCACATTTCACCACTGATGTGACATTTTGGGTAAAAGATTTGCACTTTTCAGCACAATCCATGCTGTAATCACTGGCATTAGCTGTGGCATCCTGTGTGAACATATGAAAGCATGGGCCCAACTCGGCCACTAGCTGATTGGACAATCAGGCCAACAATGGAATGCACAATTAATCAGGGTTAGAAAAAGTCTGGTACAAGTCGGTATGAACAGGTCTATTGCTGAAAGAAGTTCATTCCTCATGTGGCTCCACCTCCAACAGGTGGATACCATGGTGGACAAGTTATTGACTGTAACATGTACCACTTGCAGACGATATGCTCCACCCTAATCCACACGTCAGATTTATGGCCATGTGTAGCATGTCCCATGGTTTTATGTGCTGTATGTAGTCTTTACCCTTCCCCGTGAACATTTATAAATACCTCACACTTGGCCAGAACACTGAATAGACAACTGTCTTCAAACACAAGCCTCAATGTCCCCAATTTCTACTTTCAAAAAATTTATCTCCAAGTCTGTAATTCATACAATAAGGCAAAGTTGAGTGACACGTTTCCTTTTACAGATTTACAGCTACACTGTATGACAGATTTCTTCAATTCAATGTGACCCAAACATTATCAATAACAGATATACTGATTGGCTTCCAATTAGTGGTAAATCTTTCTCATGCCCCAAGCTGTAATTAAATGCTTCCTGATATTCCTCATATACTGAGCTTCCACTCCATAAAATAAACCAACATATATATCATGCATATACACAAAAAGTCTATCATTAGTCATTCTACATTGCCTGGCAAAGCAATGCTTCAACTGTTGATATGGCTGCTGGAGCATGACAATACAAATAACCTGAAGCCAAAAGACATGGCTTTTACCATGTTAGTTCAGATACTTAGGCCAAATGAAATAATACCTGCTCAGAAGCATCTGACCTTAATTTTGTATGCAAGTCTGACAAGCAAAAAAATAAATAAATACAAAGGGGAATCAGAGACTCCTAGTCATATGCTCCACCTTATCACTGTGACCCAGATACATGACCTGGTGGACCTACTTTTTGTGCATGGCACACCTATGTCTCCAGATACACAAGTGTGCAAAATTTGATGAAAGTAAGTTCAAGATAAAAGGAATTATAGCCCTGACACAATGTGAGTGGGATATGTGACCTAGATACTTGACCTATTGTTCTAGTTTTTTGTTAATGACACACCAATGTCTCGATACACATGTGTGCCAAGTTTCATGTTCTAAGCCACATGGCAATAAAGTTAAAGCCCAGACATGAAGCATAATGGACACATGCATGCACCGAAAAAGTGACTACTGCATGCCCCTCCTCCAATTAATCAATCAAAATGGTCTTGTTTTTACCAAAACACATGAAAAAATTGACAATGAACAATAAAAGACCTGTGAAATTATCATGAACATCCAACAAAAATCACCAAAGTATAGACAAATACTGACCCACCTACATGTACCTGGAATTTGTTATGCATGAAAGAGAAAACCTACATATTTTGTTTGGCCTCATCTGAATCAACATTTAGGCAGTATTTGGTATCGTAAACTCACCTGCTGACAAAGTCAACATCTGTTTTGCTTATTAGTTTACTTTTTCCAGAAAGTTTCAATGCTATATTTAAACTGACCCCCTCTGCTGATGAGAAAGACCAATTTATTTTTTTGTTTGGCTTAAGGTACTCAACTTTCTGTACGTATGTGTGTGCTTTACTTTACTTGGTATCATAAACAAAATTTCTGACAAAGTGCGCATCTCTTTTTAAAATGAAAAAAAAAAAAAAGAAAAAGACTTATCTTTTATGTTCATGAGAATTCATTTTACAATTATCTGCTGGCGACGGCTGTTTCTATCATGAAAATTGATAATTCATTTATTAGTTTACTTTTTCTAGAGAGCTTCAATGCTATGTTTAAACTGATCCACACCATCTGATGAGACAGACCCATTTATTTTTTTGCTTGGCTTAAGGTACTCAACTTACTTTTTGTACATTGTGTGTGTGTGTGCTCTACTTGATACATTGGTGCTTATGTAATGTTCATGTATAACTGTGGAAGAAAGTAACCTCCAGCTACAAATATATGTTGACACTTTCCAATGTCCAACTTTTCAATCTAAGACTTGTTATGGTAATGGATTGTGATGTAACATCTCAGCTTTTTCCACCTTTAAGTCACAATTAAGGTACATTACACATAATGGCTGGTCGAAAATTTAAAGCATACTTTCAGTCATATGAAACTGCTCTTGTTAGGAATGTGGGTTTTACAGCTATACTTGTTTTTTATCTTTGTTGCTGTTTTCACAAGGCATTAACAAGTCCTGCTGGTGACTTCAAAGCCCTGACAGCCCACTCCACAACTCAAGGACAAGTAAACAGTGGACAAGTAAACAGTCTTGAGGCCCTATGTTTGCCCCTTTGTCACATTATGGTTTTGTGATCTTGGCTACAAGATCATTAATACAAAGTGTTCGATCAAGCTTAAAACCAAAACACTCTCTCTCTCTCTCTCTCTCTCTCTCTCTCTCTCTCTCTCTCTCTCTCTCTCTCTCTCTCTCTCTCTCTCTCTCTCTCTCTCTCTCTCTCTCTCTCTCTCTCTCTCTCTCTCTCTCTCTCCTCTCTCTCTCTCTCTCTCTCTCTCTCTCTCTCTCTCTCTCTCTCTCCTCTCTCTCTCTCTCTCTCTCTCTCTCTCTCTCTCTCTCTCTCTCTCTACCCCCC
>OZ026619.1:58353888-58426388 GCA_964020975.1 Hermodice carunculata
CTTTCCCCCCCCCTTGTAAGTGTTTACTGTTTTCTTCCACTATGTACCACTTCATTTTGCTCCCTCCTTTTCCTGTTTGCTACCATTTTTTCACTCTTTGCCTTCTTCTTTTTTTTTAACAGATTATTGTCTCCACTAGCACATTTTTTACATTTACAACATTTAAGGTCTAACATACACAACATATTTTTGCATAAACCTGTTGATACACTGAACTCTTACAATGCCAAATGCAACTTAAGTTGAACTATTTGGGATGAGCTACACTCAATTATAATAAGGATGCTAGAATCATATTCCTTCTAAAAAGACCTCTCATTCAACTACCAGCCTATAGTTCCAGAAAATATAATGGTCCAGGTCAACAGCTTTCATCAATGTGCTTTCGGTACATAATGCACATTGATGTGCTGCACCAGAAGTGCATTGAGGAAAGCTGTTGACTCAGTCAAACACTTGGTGCTGAAAGAGTTAAATTTGATTAACTTTCAAAGATGTCCTTTTCTTGCTGCTGTAGAAATGCTTTAGTTCTAGATTTCTGTGTCTTTAGGTGCTCCTTTTGCTGTCCATTCAATGTTTACAAGTGCCCTTTGGGATGCAGGTTACTGTGCCTTTTTAAAAAGTTGAGAAGACCACTGAGCCACTCATTCACATATACATGTACATACTTTAATATGGCTTGACATTCTATCTTGTGACACACACATATAGAATATTTATCAACACATTTTTCAGAGTCTTTATAATTGGAGGCATTAACCTGTTATAAATAGAACCGCACACAGAGTCCCTATTCCACACCCTAGCTGGACAAAGAATAATTTTAAAGTTTATATCTCAGCCATGCTTCCTTGCTTCCACATAAATACATACAAATCACCTCCACATACAACTGAAACATGACCTTCTCTTACCATTGTGAATATTTAAAAATGTGTCCTCATTATTACTACAGGTTGCTTTACATTCTTATACGCAGCCTACTCTGACTTTATAAGAACCTTGAAGTCCATACCAGGTTGCTTTACATTCTTATACGCAGCCTACTATGACTTTATAAGAACCTTGAAGTCCATACCTGTCAAAATGTTTACACAAGAAAACCCACGTCAGGACAGGAATTGCTTGACCTTGATATGTTTGGTATTGCGACTTATTACCGAAAAGGCTTTAAATAGGCTTAAATGTATTAAATCTGAAAGAATTTCATTTCTTCATCACTGAACATCAGCACATATCCCTTTAAATATGAGATTAATCATAAAATGTACACTATACAGGGCTTGATATTAAGGTTGCATACCACTTGTCTGACCCCCTCTCATTTGAATTTGACGCAAGTACCATATATTCCCTTTTAAGAGCCTGGGCAATCATGGAATTGAATTGAAGTCAGCTTCAATTGTAAACTGAAATTTAGAACAGTTGAGCTGTTAAAATGTGTAAATTATCATCAAATATATGTAATTTTGCAAGCTTTCAGAACTGTTGGGCCAGATAAATGTAGGGGGGGGGGAAGAGGGTAGGGGCACTTAATAGGGATAACACAGCAACCATTTAAATTTCCATCAATTCCATGTGGACTTAAAATACACTGGTAAATTCTAAGCGAGAAATTGAATCTAGTGATGTGAAAGGATAGTCCTAAAACGACACGCAGTCTCTGAGGGGTGGCTCTCTCTGGAGCATTCAAACAACATGCATGTGTATAGTATCCAGGATTGTAATTGTGGACAAGTGAAATATATAATTTCATTAAGGTTTGTGTTGCAGGTTAAACAGAAGTCCTTCAGTTTTCACACATTGTGCACCCTGTGTGTGTAATCAGTAACTCTTTTAAAGCCAATCACTTAATAAAGTCGATCTACGTAAGTCAGACAAGTCTGAGTTATCATTAGGATCCCAGACTTGTATTCCTCTTAAAAAGACCTTTCATTCAAGTACCAGTATGCCTACAGTTCCAGAGAGCTTACTCCAGGTCAACAGTTTATCTTGTTGTGCATTAGGCGCATTGCAAGCAATGCATGTCGAGAAAAGCTGTTGACTCCGTTCAAAATTTGGCACTGAAGGGGTTAATAAGCGCTGTGTTGTCACTCAACCAGAAAACCTTCCCTTTTCATAGATTGTACATGCTGTGTGCTGTTTATCTTTCATGGATTTACAGGGAAGGTTGTTACACATGCAACTGAATACAGTCAAGTACTGCTTTGTTCTAAGTCTATACCTTCCTATGTTCTAAGCTTTTCAAGATACAGAAACTCAGTCATAATCATACCTATTTTCATGAATATGTACATGTATGTTATTGTTCCAATTTATCATTTTGAAGTTTGCCATTTAAAAGTGGAAAGTTATTTTGTAAAATATGAATTCAATTGTAGGTTGGAAATTAAAACACAAAATTATGTACATTTTAGTCATTTGCAGACTGCACGCCACTTGTCAGGTACAGGTGTCTTGATCTTAAGACAGTGCAGTGAAAGGAAAGGTCAGAGAGTGCAAACTGTGTACAGTGCTCCCTCTTTATAACACCCCTCATTACAAGGCGGTTTCTGATACAACACGGTGGTAACCATGGCTCCCACTGATATAGTTCTCCCATAGTCCCTCTGTTATAAGGCTGTTTTGCTATAACACAGTATACCCTGTGGGCTCCAACACCATAAAGAGGGAGCACTGTACCAATACAATGGCAGGCTGTCTCCGGGACAACTCCCATGAAGAGGCCATTGCAGACAACATGCACGTGTGCAGTCACCTCCTTGGGTGGTCTACATTTTGACCCCGCCTGGTTTAAGTAAACAATTGTTTATTAACTTATTGACAAATAAAGCCATGGTCAGCCTGCATGGCCAAACTTAGGATAGAATCAAGTCAGGAACGAAGAATCATCATATACATAAAGGTTCTCCAAACATGCCGAATGCATCCTGGGTAAAAGATGTTGGTTTGAGACTTTCACCATGGTATTTGTAGTGATAGTCTATCCTGATTGGTCACTTACTGGATTTGTATTTATAATCATTATGTAATTCCATTATAAGCCAGGGGAGTTGCCCACATTCTCTGAAATAGTCAGCATGCACCAACATGGCAAACAATAAGCATCTCCAGAACCAACCATCAGGACTCTGTCATGTATGTAAGGATTTCCTGGGGAGAGTAAGACTGACTCAATGGGTCCTATTGACAATTCTCAGCAAAATGTATCCTGCATGTGCTTCAATGAAATTGAAGTAAAACATAAAAGCAGATGAAAATTTACATCTGGTCACCTGAGGGCAATTTGAGCAGGAAAAAGTTATTTTACTTTTCCCACTGGTTGTATGTTTGATGTGCCCCTGACTGGCAAGTTCACTGTAAGGTGGTGAACTCTGTAGACCCCACAGCAACGTGAGGCTGTGCTTAACTCATTCCAAACTGAAGACATTTTTTCCCGCTAATATCTAAATGTCGTCTGCTAATTGTATGTTTTACTAATTTAAGGATTATTTTTCAAAATTTTGGATGAAACTTGCATGGAAGATCATTCCAAACTATAATCCCATGGTCAACAGCTTTCCTTGGCACAACCTGGGCACACTGCATCCAGAGCATGCCAAGGAAAGCTGGTGATTCGGTCTTCTATCAGGGTGGAATGAGTTAACATGGTTCAGGCACCTTCTCGCATGCTAAGAGGTTTGCCACGAGTCTGTCCACTCTATTTGTGCTGATACAGCGGTCCCTCCTTTGAGAGATAAATCCCTGGTGCCATCCAAGACGTGGTCACATAAAGCAGGTGGTCTCCCCAAAGGAGGTTTGACTCTTGTGCCACCTGCCTAACAACTAACCACTTTGAATTCCCAACCATGATTTAGATTCAAATATAATTGATGCACACTTATTGGACCCCTGTCCTTCTTGCAGTCATGTGTTTATTCATTGGTATTATAAGTATACATGTATTTTGAATTTGTAAACTGGTTTTGACAACTTATTTTACCAATGTTGTACAAAAAAGTGGGTTTTATTGATCTGAAACAGGGAATTTCCAGATGAATACAGTAAGTGGTCTTTGGGGGTCATTTTGTGTGATCACTGGTCAGGTTCTGCAGGTGGTCTCTCAAAAGAGGTAAAATACCATCAGAAAATACATGTCCTTTGCAGTAAAATTGATCATAAAAGGCAGGTGTCTTCCCAAAAGAGGGACATCCGTACTCCCATTCAAGCATATATATTTGAAACTAATAGGATCTCTTGATAACCACTACAAAAATAGATTTTTGTCACTGTGAACTTTTATGACAGCAAAAATTGCACAATACAGTCAGACCTCTCTATACTGAACGCCATTGCTCGGTCCCAAATATGTACTTCCAATGTAAGCATAACTCACTATACCCGACACTTTACTATAACAAACACTTTTTTACGCAAAGGGTGTTTGTTTGGTATTGGGAGGTTTTACTGAGCATGTATTTATTGATTTTTTAAAAATCAGCGATAACCAACAGAACATTACGAATGTACATATAAATTTGAAGTGACAACACATTATTGTTTGATAAAATTTCATAACTGCACCCAAGGAGGCTACTCAGCATTTTTTTTAAAACATGGCAGTTTTTCATGTTTGGTAGTGTGAAGTTTGAATTTGGACTTGTTACTAAAATTTTTAAGCTAACTTTGGATCCTCAAACTATTGAAAACAACAAAAGAAATATAAAAATGCAGCATTTGATGAGACTATATCTGGTAAACATTTTCCATGTTTAGAAGCTTGTTATTGACTGACAAATCTTCACCAATTTCAATAATTTGTGAAATATCAATGAAGATGTCACTGTGACCTGGACTCATTCCAGCTCATGGTGTGTTGAACAAGTCAGCTATTAACCTATGTGCCTACATAAAGGAAGCACTACAGTGCCACTGTTAACTCATTCAGACCCCAAAGGAGCATTATCCTGCTGCGTCATGCCCAGAGCGCTGTACAGTATCTAAGCGGCGACTTGTTGAAAGTGATGTCACTATCCTGACAATCCAGATCGCTAGTGTCTTCCTCATGAATTTTTAAACACTCTTCTCTATTATAACAAATCAAAGAGTAAAATGTCAAGTTGAGAACCCAAGCTCGATATATCAAGGCACTCAAGAGTTAATCTAATATACTTTACTTGGTTCACTGTCAATATGGTGAAAGTTGATAGTCAGGACTTTAATAGAGGGATTGAAGACCCTGTAAATATTGTTTATGGACTAGGTCAGCTGTGTTCAACATGTTCAATGAAGCAGTGAGCATCGACTTGATCCCACCAGAGCCAGGACCAAATGTTCTTTGTACCAGATCAAGCAAATTCATAAAGGTGGAAAATATGTACAGGTGAAAGGAGTGAAAAAATGTCCTGATGCATTTAAGATAACTGTCTGCCTTTCCCTTGCTTATTTATAAAGTATTTACAAAGGGGTGACATGTTCCTGTGCAATTTTGAAGCAATTGGCCAAGTGTTTTTATTTGAGGAGATTTTGTGCAGACTCACTGAAGGTTGACCCCACTGAGTCAGAATAGAATCTGGGTAACAGTTTCAGAGGAGAAGTCGAAAATGTAAATGTGAATGGATGACCACAAAAACAAGATCCACTACAAAACCTCAGCTCAGCTCAGGCTAAAAATGTCCTTTTCCTTTTAGATAAGGCATCATTTCAAGACCATGTTAGTGATCCCACAAAAAGACAGGGAATTACATGTATACAGTAAGTGCTTTCACTTCATGCACTGTGTGGACTGATCAGGGCATGCCAATTCACATTTTCACCCAGGTGCTGAAGACATTTTTTCCTACTTAGTCTCGGAATGTGCATATCAGAACAAAAACTGAAATTGTCCACAAGACAAGTTCTTTGAAGTTTTCACTTGTCAAAGACAACAGGATACACAATTTGGTGCACCCTGCCTTGCACCTAATACATGTTTCTTACACCCAGCAATTTGCTAATCAAATATTTGAACAAATAGAACAATCTGCAATCCTCTTTCAAGTGATTTACACTGGAATTGGCAATGCCCATAATCTTGTCTGAAATGCCAATAATTTTGTTTGAAATACATGTTTGACAGCAAAAATTATTGTATGTAAAAGACAATCCCAAACTCCATTCAGTCATCCAGTAAAGCACCATTGTACTTTTACTGTAATGAACCGGTAAGTATGACTCCCATAATCTGATAAAGCTGGACCAGATTGACTTGGGCAGCACTAACTCTGCCACAGTATTGATTTTTCCTGACATATCAAAAGAAGAATTCTTAGGAATTACACAGAGGATTAAACAATGAGGTTTGTAGTTTTAAGCTAACAAATCTCCAATTTGTTTTTGCTTCATTTATTCCTAAATTTCCCAACAAAACATGTTTAAAAAGTAAACAATAGCATGTTTTGCATTAGAAACAACAATGGCTACCCTTACCCACATAATTATGTTGTTAATCCTATGTATGAACAGGCACACACAGTTTTTTTCAACAGCTTGGTTTCCCATCTGATGAGGTGCAGATTCGAAGCACCAAAACTAGTCTTATATGTAAAACAAGAGGCCCATGGGCCAAATACTATGCTAGCACCATAGCCATATTGCACCTATTCATTTCAAAGTTGTGGGTCCTCAAGTGGCTTCTCGACATATAAAGCTTATGTAATTTTAGTGTACAAAATGTCCACCAGATGGCACTTCACTCCACATGTAATAATAGCTTATTTGTGCAATTCCTGTGATGGATATTGTTGCATGTGCCAAGACAACAGTGAGTGAGTCCTTAACTTTATGTTCTCAGTGACCTTAGGACAGAATATCAAGGTCACCCAGATTACATAATACAGAGGCCCATAAGCCTGGTGCTGTGTGACATTGCTATTGATGTTCAAGCTACATGTACACCCTGCCATTACAAAATCACCTCTTTCAACTTTACAGGCATGGTGACCTCACAAAAAAAAATGTCAAGGTCACTAACATTGTATAAAATTTTAGCTTTGGACATTCTCTATACATCCTATAAATTTGGCAAGTCTAATCCAACTACTTTTCAAGAAGAAGAATTTTATGTTTTAAAACATATTTTGGCTCATAATTTTCGTCAAATTAGACAAAATAGCAAAAATACACAAGACTTTTTCACCCCCCCCCCAAAAAAAAATTTGCAGATCCACCTGATGAACAAATATTGTCTAAGGGTCCCCAGAAGTGCCCCTATACAATTTTGCAGTATCAGGTAAAAAGCAAAATGCTTTTGGAGGACACTTTTAGCTCTGCTGATTACAGCACAGTACATTCCCACTGAGAATGATGTAGATCTGGCTGATGATTGTGGAAAAGTCAGACCTGTTCATTTGAAACAGACTCCTGAGCAGCTAGGAGGCCACCTGTCAGTAGTTTGACCCACTTTTCAGTAGTCCCTACATGGAACTATATGTATTTGTTTTCAGTACCGCCA
The DNA here is from genome assembly GCA_964020975.1 of Hermodice carunculata. NCBI lineage: Eukaryota > Metazoa > Annelida > Polychaeta > Eunicida > Amphinomidae > Hermodice > Hermodice carunculata. The sequence goes on from OZ026619.1 coordinate 58,361,360, forward strand.
CAAACATTTAATTTAAGTCAGAATACACAAAGCTTGCATATTATCATATTATTTTAAAAGCACAAATTTGTATTAAAATCAATAAAAACTGGAAGTGAGTTCTTGGAGCGAAAAACATTATGCATCCCCCAAGCAGGCATATCTCACCAGATATGAGGGCCACCATTCTTCTGCAGAAAGTATGACCTTGACCTTTGAACTCAAGGTCACCCCTGAGCAAATTTAAGGGAAATGTCATCTGGGTAAATGATGACAAAGTTTGATGGACTGCTATCATACCCACTTGAAGATGTGGCAGGGAAACCTATTTATTTTGCAAGGCATAATAGTGACCTTGACCTATGACCTGAAGGTCATCAACAATCATATGAAAAAAAATTCCAAAATCTATGGAGTATCTGTACCAAAAGTTTCAAGTGAATGTGGCTTACGGTTATGAAGAAGTCAAAATGTGAACTACCATTGCAGACCCCATTGACTTAGATAGTAATCAATATGAACACAAAAATGAACGAAAAAAGAAAAAAGAAAAAAAAAAAAGAAGAAAAATCCAGAATCACTGGAGGATAACCATTTGAGCACAGTTGGTAGATATCTACCTCATGTACATCCCCACCGAGTTTGAAGAGAATCTGGCCACCTTATAAAGACTAGGGATTCTTACAAGTGCAATGAAGATAGCAGACAAATTTACGAACTGCTTCAATTAAATTATGTACTATTTTTGTCTTTTCCGTGGTATTGGACTGTGGAACTGCAGGCCGTATTTTATACACAAAAATGTAGAAACTATGGTGAATCTGTAGAACTTACCAGGTATGGGAAGTTAAAAAGGTAAACTGTAGACAGATGAATGATGGACAACTGACCAGCCTGTAAGCTCTGGTGACTGACAAGTTAGCTGACCTAAAAACACCTGACTTTAGACCAAGCATGCTGATGTATCCCAAATGAAGCTCATTGTATACTGTATTAATGCCTGACTCCCACTATGTATTTTCCATAAACATGTAGGTTAATTACTGAGGAGCACATCATTTCTAGAAAATAATGATGGTGAGGCCAGCAGGCCGAGGCTCATTATTTTCCACAAATCATATGGGTCTAAGGTGATTAGCAAACTTGAAATCTATTTTTTCTTCACCATTTCAAAGCACTACCATGACAACTGATTTGTCGTCAAAACTTTCATTTAAAAAAATGTGGAATGTCCACTGCAACTGGTCATTCAAAGAGAAATTGCTGAGTTACAACAATCTGTACAGTGATGCCACCAATGGCTTTTAAAGCTCCATAAATGAGTAAATTTGTCAATTATAAATATCATGAGCATTGTGTCAGTTTTATGCAACTAGCTACCAACTTTATTGTCTGGTTTACAACTTGGGTGTGTCATAAACTTTATAATCCTGTCTTGGAACAATATTTATACTTATTATTGTTACAGCAATAATATCATACCTCTGAACAAAGAAGAGGAACTGGGGACACTTTAATGTCTTTGACTCTATGAACCCTGACCATTCTGATCTGCATGTACTCTGGGGCCTCCCAGTTTTTAGAGCTCTTGTTCTCTGACAACATTCTTTTAAAGTTTTAATTGTTGCTTTTCTCATTCATTTGTACATGTACTTTGAAGTTAAATTATCAGTATGATCAAATTTAAAATTGTTCTTGCGATCAGTTATGAGAAATAGTTAATTGTTGGGCCCTGGGTGTCATGTGCACAGTTGGTAGTCATACAGTCCTGAAAACTGCTTTAATTTCGCTGTACTCTTATTTTCGCTTATTTTGCTGATGGCACAAAGCAGTGAAAATAAAATCAAAATGAAATTGTATTTTAACATTGTTTGAACAGGAATTATGTCAAAAACAGTGAAATTTAAACTACAGTGAAATGTCAAAAATACAAAAACAGTAAAAATTTTTACATCCGAAAATAATAAATATATTGTCAAATCCATGCAAAATATTTACAGTGTGACAATTAAACAATATCTATTTTGCAAAACACATTTGAATTACATGCTTCATGTGCACAACATGCTAAAAATGTCTCTCTTCCAAACATTGGGAGCCCAATGTGGTCACAAGACACATCTACCTATTGACACCGGGTGAAATGTGTGTGCCTAATTAGCTCTTTTGAAAAATGGCATCCGTAACATTACCAGGCCACAACCACAACCACAAGCAGCTTATGACACTCAGACCAGTCTGAAGTGTACAAATCTGAAAATCTGCGAGCTCAGGCCCAAAGTATAATCAACAAGTACCTGCTATTTGGAATGGGGTCCTTCATAAGAACATACATGGCTTGTTGATCACCTCAGCTCTCATGACCCATTTAGATTTGCTTAAGTCTCACCTTTTGAACCAATTGGACAATCCGTCCAAAAAAGTTGTTACAAATAATGGTCAGCAATATTCTACTTGACCAGGTCAATTTGCACAAGATATTAACCCTAACATCAACACAATAAACAGTCAGGGGATCTGTCTGTCTCTCTCTCTCTCTCTCCCTCCCCCCACCCATTCTTGTCACTATGATAAAGCCAGGACATGCTGAGTTAGCAGTGACTTTCACAAATTACTGAATATAACTTAAGACTCAAATATAAAATATTGTAAACTACAGATTTTTTAGAAAGCTAACAAACTGAGGATGCTATTCATTGAAATTCAGTTTCACTTTGTCAGTTCATTGCAATCTTTGTTTGTCAATTACACAAGTGATCATCATAATTTAGCACAAATATCCCTTCAAGTTATTCAAGGCTGAACATATTGGCCTCAAATCTGCGGCAGACTGACTTTTATGTATTGAATAAAAAAAAAGCGTGGCTCAGATCTCCCCATTTTTGTTCCATTTTGTCACCAGAGTTGATCAAAGGTGGATTGCCTTTGATGTGTCATCTTTTCAACTTCAAACAGCGGTACATGAGGAACAACAACCAAAAGTTAAACAAGAGGGCTGTGTGAACAGCCCATGCTCAGCTGATCTTGACATTCATCACACTTGCAGATCTATGAACTTGGGAAAGGATCAAGGTCACCCATGTTCTGAGTAAGTCTGACCATCATAAAAGAACACTAACATGTGCAACATCAAGGTTGAAGTAATTCTCAAGTTATAATGAAGAGTAAAATTCATGTATGTTGCACTGTGACCCCAGAGATGAGGTCAAAGTCATTCATGTACTGTCTGAACATGACCTTCATACAAAAACATTAACATGTGCAGCATCACAGTACTAACTCAAAACAAATCTCAAGTTATCAGTAAATTTTGTGTCAGTTGTCATGTGAATTAGCACTAGATTGCCCATTGACTTTGGAGAAGAAGTCAAAAAAAGCTTGAACACAGAAATTCATAAAAAATTAGTAAAAAATTGCAGCGCCACCTGGTGAACAAATTAAGAACACGGAGTCCCTAGGTGTCTTCCCCTGTGATATCAGAGTGATTGAGTAAGCGCTTTTGGAGAAGATTTTTTAAGATTTGTCCAAAAAAAGAACAAAAAAATTAATTAAAAATCCAAAAATCACTGGAGCATGACCATTTGAACAAACTTGGTAGACACCCACCCAAGGTACATCCCCACCAAGTTTGAAGTTAATCTGGATGACGGTTTTGGAGAAGTAGTCCAAAATGTGAATTAGCATTAGAATGCTCATTGACTTCCATAGTAATCAATAGGAAAGCTGCATTGACCGATAAGTACCCGAATTGAAAAAATCGTTAAAAATCAGGAATCTGCAGCATTCCAATATAGTGAACAACTTTGCTTGACCCTTCTACAAGGAACATATCCACCATGTTTCAGCTTAATCTGAGTTACCGTTCTGGAGAAAAAGTCGAAAATAGCTATAACACACAAAAATTCATAAAAAAATAGAAAAAAATTGCAGCTCCACCTGGTGAACAAATTAAGAACTAGGTGTCCTAGGGAATATTTCTGTGTGATATCAAAGTAATTGGGTGAGCGGTTTCGGAGAAGAAGATTTTTTAAGATTTGTCCAAAAAAGAACAAAAAAATTCATTAAAAATCCAAAAATCAATGGACCGTGACCAATTGAACAAACTTGGAAGAGGCCTACCCAAGGCACATCCCCACCAAGTTTGAAGTGGATCTGGCTGACGGTTTCGGAGAAGAAGTCGAAAATGTAAATTGTTGACGGACGACGGACGGACGGACGACCGACGGAGGACCATAAGATAAGCTCAGCTGACTGACAAGTCAGCTGAGCTGAAAATTGAGACACTCTTTTCACATTTACAACGTATCTTATAGTTTACCACTAATTGGATGTTAAAATCCATTAAAATGTAGGAGTTGAAGCAAAATTTGCATCAAAGAATGAATGACAGTCACTTCTAAACATGTTGATAATGGCTGTGTAGACATTGCAGCTAGTAAACACTACTACAGTGCTACAGATTTAACCTTTATGTTGTTTGCTTTCCAAAAATGTACACTTTATGGACTTTTTGAGTGTATTTAGAGTTATCAAAAGGAAGTGTCCCTCATCACTGAAGCCAATGCTAACTTGCACTATATCCTTGAATGTTTATTCAGGACGGGGGTGGGAGGTGGGGTAAGGGGGGCCCTCGTATGCTGGTACAAGTAATAATTTTGTCCTAGCACACAGCACAAAAAACAGGAAAATAAACAAATAACACTTGGTACAAAATATGGAAATTAAAAGGGTTTCCAGCAGGTAAGTGGGGCAAATAAAAATGCCCAGTAGACCAGTACAGAAAACCCCTTACCCCCCCCCCCCCCACCAACCCCCTTATTCACATTTAATCTTCACAACCCCCAATAAAATAACACAGTAGATAACCATATTTTACCTGGAACAACTAGAAAATGATACCTAGTTTAGAAGGAATACGTGTTAACTGCAAGTACGCGTTATGTCCTGGGCCAATCCAGGATACTCGATCGTGTTGACATGCATCAAAACCTTATAGAGTTGCTCTTAGGGTGTATCACATGCTTAAGTTGGCTCAGAAGCAGACCTAACTCTGTGTGTTCTTTATTTCACTTCAAGTAGATCTTTGCATGTTTAAGACTGGACAGTTTACCAGGCATAGACTGCATTATACCTAGTACACATGTACATGTATTCTCATATTCCACTCCTGGTAACAATTATGACTCACCAGTGCACCTAGAATGTACAGGACCAAAAATAATAACCAGATGCATGAGTATATTCAAAGTTTTTGTTCAAGCCATTCACTTTGTGAAACTTCACAAATTTATGTTGAAAAAATATGGAAATAAACTTGCGACCTAAAAATTTTATTGTTAAACTTTATAGGCTGAATTGAAAATACAGAGCAAACAAATTATAAGTCAGTCCCATTCAAACCGGGGAACAGTAAAATTTGCAAAACAATATAATTAGGGCTGTAATTTACATACCCTATTATCTGGGACAAGTAATAGCATGTAAAAGATAGGGGTACTTGTCACATGACAGGTGGACTTCAAAGAGAATCTTATAGAGTTGTGCCATCTACTGTACCTGTATTAGCCCAACTGAGATGCAAAGTGACTTCATTTTGCTGTGCCTTTGCTGATGAACAGACAACATTAACAGGATTAAGTTCAGGTAAGCCATATCAGGCTAGCCGCATTATCATGGACAACTTGTAAATCTTCAGTCAGAACAAGAATCTTTTTTTTTATCTAGATCTATGGAAATTTGCATAATTGATTGTCCAAAACTGAGACAAAAAATGACAGTCAGACATGTGGTGAAAAACCAAGTCAAACCCTGTCTCATTGAAGGAATAAACCATAAAAAGTCTGAGTATTCAATGGCATATTATTCCTATTTAATGGCTTTTGATTTCAGAAAATTGAACTAATCATGGTTTACTGTTACACTCCCATTTGTAATATCTATTAGCGCCACACACCATTGAAACTTTTTATTTCAAATTTGCAGTATTTAGCATTTTACTTTTCCTAAGCCAAAAAAGTGTGCGCGAGTTTGTGTGGGTGGGTGCTTCAGGGGACACAAGAACATCAGAAAGTGATAATGTGCTGCGCTGAATAGAGAAAGTAACCAAAAGAGAAAACTTAAAGCTTAAATGAAAGACCTCAATGGTGGAAACCATAAAATTTAATAAAAGAAAAGCAGTTAGATTTGTACTCAATAACAGAAAATCGAGGCAAGTGTTAATGACAGAAGACATACAATGTGCCAAATTGCTTGACCAGTTTCATCTTTTCCATTTATACTTGGTGTTAGTCAGTGCTTGAGATTGCTCTACTTGGCCTCTATAGTTACCCAGAAAAGCAAGCAACACAATTAAAGGGCAATAATATTATAAGATAACCTTGGCATTCCCTTCAGCTAGCACTAAATAACAGTACCACTCCCCTCTGTCAGGTATAAATACAGAAAACTACTTCTGTCATTATACTTGTCCTCAAGATACAAGTTCACAGTGAAAACATTCTCTTCTTCTACAATTTCATCATGAGACTTGACCACTCAGTTGGTGACACTTGAAAATACCTTATCAACTACTATCTGCCGCCTTCCCTTTTAGGCAAGAAAATGTGGCCACATACAAGGCCACAGGTACATCTATAAAGACACTGAGTTCTGTGTGGTCAGGAGTGTAGCCACACAAACTGGCTATGTGGCTTATCATGGCAGTGGTTATATACCAAATAGCAATAAAAACACGGCAACACCCCCCTCTGCACCCACCATGACATAAGTTATTAGAAATACAAACACACATCTGTACTACCTGGGTTATTTTACTCCGGACACAACTCCATGAAGATTATTTAAGCTAAAATCTGGACAAAATTATTTTACTGGGACGGTGGGTCTTCTGGAAAGATTATCTGCTATTGATTTTACAAAAGAAAATGTATAAAAAGTGTAAGGACTTTTACTTTTAATACAATGTTCGTGACACAGTTTGCTGGATTGGTGATATGACTTTGCCATTGTTTGGAAATAACTATCTTCACTCATTTAGTGATTGTTTCATGCTTGAAATAATGTACCCACCCCTTTTTGCATTTGTCAAATTTTCACACAATGCTGACTACTTTTAATTTCACTACCCTATATGATACAATGTAGTCAAATTAAGAATGGTTAGCATTATTTAACTCTTTCAGTGACAAACTTTGGACTGTGTCAACAGCTTTTCTCGGCAAGCAATGGGCACAAACTGTTGACCCAGGGTATTCTCTCTGCAACTATAGGGTACTTGAATGAAAGGTCTTTTTACCAGAAATACAAATCTGGGATCCCAATGATAATTCAGACTAGTTTGACTCAAGTAGATCAACTTCAGTTGTGATTGGCACTGAAAGAGTTAAAAAGAGAATCATGATTATCCTGTGCTCGGCTGCCTCTGTGCATGCAGACTTTACTGCTCTGTATATTGCATTTGCACATACAAATAAGTAAACCGACTTTAATATTGATCATTGAAATATAAGCCAATATGTCAGTTTGACATTTCATGGTCACTCAAAGTCAAAAGTAACCATGCCAAAGAGACCCACAGGTTACTTTCCTATTTATGTTTCATCATAACCATCCAAGATATAAAGAAGCCCATATGTCAGTTTGGCCTTTCAAGGTCACTCAAAGCCAAAATTAATAACACCGAAAGAAACCCCACAGGTACTTTCCTGCTAATGTTTACTACTAACCATGAGCCTTGGACCCAACATTAACAATGTATAGGCAAAAATGTCTGATTTGCTGAGTCAGCAAAAAGCTTGAATTCTGCTGTACACAATATACAGGCACTCCCTGTTACAGAATGCATAAATTTATAATTGTTGCATCATGATCTCTTTCACAATTTCAGTGAAGGTCCACCTGCACAACATCTGTGTGTGAAAGTAAAGTATTCCATAAAACAGTTTTTAGAATATGGTAACATACGCATCAGTTATATAAAGCTGCTATATACCTATACACGTGTAGCACTTACTGAATACATGGTCCCAAAGTTTGATATCCCATAATGTTGTCAAAACTTAACATAATCCTATTATTTTTTCATTGAGCTTGTATTATCTTCATTGAGATTATCTTCTGGTAAAGTTTTATACGTTTTTGTTCAACCAGAATTCTGTTCAGCCATTCTGGAGAAGTTGAAAATACCCTTAATACACAAAAACTTGATTACAAGAATAGTGAAAAATTACATCACCACCTAGTGGCCAAAATGTGAACTGTATGACCACAAGTGACCCTGCATGCAAAATCAAAGCAACAGTATTTCCTGAGAGATATTTGATTGTTTTTTAAATAAAATTTTCTACGCTTACCAACACATGGTCCCAAAGTTTGGTATCACACACATGTAGCTTCATCAAAAGTCAACATTTCTTTGTCATTTTTACGAACTTTCATTGCATTTAGACAATTATATTGATATCCCATAGCTTCATCAAAAATTAACATAGCCTCATCATTTTTGCTAACTTTCATTGCCTTTAGCCAGTTTACATTCTGATAAGATTTCATACAATTCTGTTCTCAGTTTTGGAGAAGACTAAAAGACTTAACATGCAAAATTAAAAGAAAAAAACAACAGCACCACTCAGTGGCCAAAATGTGAACTATGTGACACTGTGTGCAATATTGAAGCAATTGGTGAAGTGGTTCTTGAGAAGAAATTTTTAATTTTGCTACAAAATAATTTTAAAAATTCATAAAAATATTACTGAATCATCATGTTGGAAACCTTGGTAGATGGGAACATCCACACGTAAAATAAAAAATTTCATGCAATGGTTTTTGAAATGAAGTTGAAGAAGTCAAAAAAAGTGTAACAGATAGATGGACACACAGACAACAGATGCAAGTGAGTTTCAGAAGCTCTGTTGACTGACATGTCAACAGAGATAAATATGAACAAGGATTCACAAATATGTGACCTACAGTACTCCCAAATACAGTTCTATCATTGAGGCACAGTTCATGCTGGCCAAGCACTTCAAATGGATCACAATGTAGCGAGTTTAGTTCAGCTATTAGCTTGCCACTCAAAACTGAGTCACTGCTGATCAATATTTCTGGCATTACAGCACTTCATTAATCAGTTTGCAGTCATGTCCTTTAACCCCTTCCTGCCCAGAATGAGAATGGATCAACAGCTGTCCTTGGCACAAGCTGGGAGCAATGCGCACAACCCCCAGCAGCCCCTGTCAAGGAGAGCTATTGACTCAAGTCTCACTGTGACCGCCCAAGGCTTTTAACCAGAAATTAAGTCTGAAGTGCTTTTGGATGACTTCAACGAGAAAAGATTAAAATGCAAGGTAACTTCAAACTCAAAACAGGTGCTGACACCTTGGTGACATAGCTATGCAGTGCTGCAGTGCCATCCAACAGAAACAGGAAACAAGAGTTAACCACAGCAAGGAGTTTATACCCCTTGACCACAGTAACCTTTTCCCCCTCAAGCCTGTCAAAACCTGCTGGTAGTCAAATGTTATCTGATTCACTGTTTCAGACTAATTTCAACAGTAATGAGAAACACATTCAAGGGGAGTTTTAGATGAGACCTATTGAGGTATGTCCCACATCAACATATTCCTTGGTGTGGATTTGCCATGGCATGGGTTGGGTCCTCAGTGTTCAACCCTTGCCAATGAAACCAATTTACTCAGACATAACACAGGGGTTAAAGGGCTAACTGGAAGTGGCAGCAATACTGAAACCAACCCTGACTGAAAAGTTTACCCACCACATTGTTACAAGATATAGTATAGGCCTTGGTCATCTGTTTTTGCACTGCTTGACATGTCTACCCTAGGTACCATTGGCAGGCCAGGACCTACCATGCATGAAACACTGACTGGCCATGTCAGCATATCCTGGACAAAAAGCATTGTTTGTGAGAAATATACATTTCTATACATGTTACCAATTCTCCTTGTATTTAAGGGGTATATATGCATGGTTGGAAATAAGACGAAAAATTCACTAGTCTTCAAATGAGGAACTTCTATAAAATTAAAATAGAATTAGATTACCTGTATTTTTTTTTAAAGTGCAGTAGCAATTTGACTTGTCACCACATACATGTATCTTTGCTGTGTTGGACAGGAAAAAGTACCTTTTTGAACACTGAAATATACAATGAAGTTCAGGGTGGGCATGATAAGGTGAGCACAGATAGGTCAGCATAGTCAGATGGCTATGCATCATCCTGCTTTGTATCCCATCCCTGGCCAACGAGTCACTACATGTTGTGTCTCCAGTGTAAGTTGAATAGCAGGTGCACAGAACAGTTATTTAACAGTTGCACAAATGTATACAAGATTATGCTTGGGAGCAAGAAGATGCACTCATTTCCACAGCCCCTACTCATAACAACACATTGTCAGTTTCCAATGCTTCACGACTTATGGCCAATGTTTTACAAAAGCCTGTCTTGAAGGGAAGACTGTTATGACATCGATGAATACTAAATACTGCCAATATGGCTTCTCTGTTGCCTTATGCTGGCCATTATATTGACATCTGTGTCTTGGTCTGATATTTTTTTGCTAATTATGCATACAAGATTTTTGCTTGGAGCCTGAAGATATCTGTTTTGCTAGGTAATATGCAAGATTACTTTTTCTGGTGACTGGAGTACCTCTTACTAGGTAGGCAGTGTTACACAGTGTCACTGGCATAATATACATGTAACTAAATAGGCACATGTGCAGAGTTACTATGGTCTATGAACACCCAGGGTACTACTTACATGTACAAAATTACAATACAATAAGCCTTTAATTTAGAACCCTACTTTGAATTACACTGAAAATACTGTGAAAAAGATGGTTAACTGTACATTTTTGTCTGATTTTTTATCATTTAAATTTCAATATGGTGGGACTTATTTCCTATAAAAACTGGAAGTGTGGCTGCTAAGATAACATTATAGTGCTAACCTAGATGTATGCCACCTATTCAATTGGCCACACAGAGAGAAAGAGAGATTTCTTTTTTTTCTTTGGGGGGGGGGGGGTGGTCAATATTTTGTAAATCCAGCCAGGAAAACGCATTCTGCTATACATAGACATTCTATCCAGGCTGAAAAGGTGACCGCATCCAGTAGAAATCCAAATTCCACCTAACAATCATGTTATATCATCTTTTTATGAGTCATACCGGTACTTTGGGGCAACTTTTTCAGGCTGACTCTGATTGAGGATCAGTATGACTCAACATACTCCACATATGGCAGTCTCTTGCATGAAGATGTGGGGTACATCATCTCCCTGTGTTACAAGCTTACAGAGCAGTGCAGAAAAGCAGATCTATGCTATGTGTCATCAAACAGTATGCCCCAGATATGCTGACAATAAGAACACAATGAGACCTTCTCAAGGTGACAGAGCTCTTGTATAAGGCTTACAGCATGTCCTCGTCTGCATTAATGGCTATTTTGCATGAGAGAGCATTAACAGCTAGATCTTTGATTTTCTTGGTAACAATTAAGTTTTGTGTTGACCCATTTAGGTTGCAACTGAGTTTTAGAACAGCTTTCCCAGGTGAAGGTTGCAAGCCAAGTGCCTGTCACCAGGGCAAAAGAATGTTCACACACAGCATGCTACTCTCAGGGGTCTTTACATGTATGTGGGTCTCTTCTCTATGCACAATTTGCCACTTATTTTGGCCACAGCTCAGGTGTAATCACACGGGGATTTGGTACAGCAGATATTATGTGTGTTTTCCATTTTAATCTAGGCAGTAGCTGGTTCGAGACCCAGCCATTTAGAGGTCAAAAAGGAAAAAAAGACAAACCTTAAAATAATCTTGAAAATGTGATGCTTATTTAAGTAATGTTTCTCCCGGCTGATGGCCATTTGAACATACATGTACATGTAGATGGAGAGTAAAATCTTGACAATATGTTCACATTCTTAGTGCCAATTATGACTAAAATCGATCTACTTCAGTCAAACAACTCTGAATTATATTATTGTGAGGATCCCAGATTCGTATTACTCATAAAAATACCTTTCATTCAAGTACCAGCATGTCTATAGTTCCAGAGAGAATATCCCAGGTCAACAACTTTTCTCAGCACGCAATTGGTGCATTGCACCCAATGCATGCTAAGAAAAGCTGTTGACTCAGTCCAAAAGTTGGCACTGACAGATTTTAGGGATGGTCCCTGCCCAATTTCAACACATGTACATGTTTGAAAAAACACCCACAAAAAAAAAACAAAAAACAAAAAACCAATACAAAAAAGGGACATTTCTTCTTGTATACCCCTTCCCACTCAGAGGATACAGAACACATTCTTTCCACCCTCACTTGAAACATGTTGAGTGGAAGCATTTTCACATTGGCAGATATATACATTTGTACTCAATGACCTCAACACGCATGTACCTGCTTGCACCATTCCGCTGTTCAACAGAAGAAAAGTGATCTGACCCAGCTGATTCTCAACTGACACAGTCCACACAAGTTTGCAGCTGTTAAAGACTGGATCCACTGTCCATACAATGAAGCTATTTGTACACTCTGAATGCTGGATATAAGCTAATTTCATAGACAGAGCCCTGACAAAATCATTTCAGACAGATAGTTCCCATACATATGTACATATAATATATATATATTGTTAACAGTTTGATTGGCAGGGACATATATATATATATATATATATATATATATATATATTTAATTTGTCAGAAGGTGTGGCTTAGGTTTACCTTAAATCATTATGAATGGAAAATTGCCATAAATATGCAGGTCCTGTATACTTCACTTGAAACAAAATTGAATGGTAGCATTTAGTTTTCAGCATAAAGGTGATGTTATAAAGGATAAATTTACAGACACTCAACTTGACTCAAATAAATGATGTTGACAATTTTGAAGATATGTTGTACATGCCAGAAACTGTTTCAGGCTTTGAATGGTTTTAACAAAGCACAATTTCCAGACATGATCAACTGCTTGGTCGACTGTGTGAAATGTGAACTTTGGGCATACAGAAGTATCGAACTGTCTGTCTTCATTTTTAAACTAAAAGTGTTTAAATACAAAAAGAAAAAAAAATACACAGTGTTAATGACACTGTTGCCAATATATATCCCAACTGAGGTTAATTTTTCAATTTAGCTAACTATACTGGGCAAGACAGGTAGAGCAAGACCCGATCTTTACTGCCAAAAAGTCTGACTGGTTTCATCACCTGCATGACTTATCAGAGACTGAGGTTAATGGTGTGCAGTACATGTACATGCTCATAAATCAGGGTGCAACATACACGTTGCTAACGATGCACGTTATTACATGTCCGAATCTGTATGAGTGAAGTGATGATGCATGGTCGTAAATGACATATTTAAAAAAAAAAAAAGACAATAAAATAAATAATTTCTCAATTTAGTTAGTAACCTAAGCACCCAGGAACTGATGAGAGAAAATACACACTACCATCACTGAAAAATATAAATTAAATTATATATATAATATATATATATATATATATATATATATATATATATATATAAAGATATAAAGCAAAATTATAATGATAAGACTGAAAATATGCCAAATTGCCTGAGGGTCCTGGTTACCAACCTGTCATATCCATGCAAAAGCCACATTTGGACAATACATGGAACAATGTTATTAAATTTAAACATAATTACTGGGCCCCCTTCTGGCCATGGATATAACACTACCAACATCTATTATTCACAGACTTGTCATAACAGATCTATCTCAATAAACTAGACCCCTGTCCAGTATTCAATTTTAACTATGTAACAAATATTGTACCCCATATGTAATGCAACATGTATCTACCATGGAGAAACTGTAACTTAATGCAAAGACTTACACTCGAGGAACGCTACCATCAAGAAACCAAAAACAGCGGCTGCACGTACAGACCATCATTTCTGCCACACACTACCAAGAAAAAACAGCCAGCCCATGTGACGACTACCACTACTGCCAGTCTATGTAAATTAAGACTACCACTTCTGCCACACACTACCAAGCAGAAACAGCTCTCCATGTACCCGATTATGATGTACATGTAAAGGGTATCAATAATAGAACTGCCACACACTACCATGGAGAAACAGTACTATGCAGATATGATACCATAACTGTCCCACAACAGTGGAGAAACAGGTGCAAATTTAGGTAACATCAACACAAATCAAAAGGGAGAAAAAGGCAGTGAATTTTCCATGCACTGAAAAGTTAAAAAAAGAAAAAAAATAAGTCTCATGTACATTTCTCAGTCAAACTGTTTTTCATAACTGTTGAAATTAGTTGAAAACAGTGAAGCAGAGGACATTTGACCACCAGCCAGTTTTGGCCGGTTTGAGGGGGAAAGGGTTAACGTGAATTTGGGTGCCATGTGCCCCAAGTGCTTCAAGGAAAGCTGTTGACGCTGACCAAAACTTGACACTGAAAGAGTTAAAAATGTCTCATCAAGTATAGCATAAATCAAAAGCAGTGAGGTTGACACATGTCTGAATGGGACAGAAAGAACTAACCTCCACTCCACCCACCCCCTTTTCCAAAATGGCAAGGTCTTTAAATTTTAGGGCTGTGACTTTGGCTTCCCACTATAAAGAATACAAGAATAGTGCTGTAACTATTGAAATTTGCTCAAATTTGAGTTTACCTTACAATGCCACTGATACTGTGTCACAATTTTTTGGGGGAAAACCCTTCTGATATCTTAGCTTTATCTTATGATAACAAAATGACACATATACCAGAGTAGAGGGCCAACATGTAGCATACAACAGAAAAAGGTCTTTTACCTAAATTGTGTAATATGCAGTTGTTGCCTTTTGCAAACAGAATATTAAAGTCAAGACAGAAAAATAAGTTGAAATGAAAAGTCGCGAATTGAGCCTGTTGTCCTGTTTAGTGGGTTCTGAATTTCGAATTATACTGCATTTTTATATGAACGGAAACCAATGTCACTTAGAAAAAGCTTGAAATATCCATGGATTCAGTAAATGTATAACCACAGTAGTACAAATAAACATTTTTGTGTAAGCCACTGTTATAGGGTGCAAACACATGCAATTCACCTGGTTAAACAGTTCCATATTTTAGCACTGGTTGACCCTTAACCAGTATCTTGATTTTCCTTATATCAGTGATGTAATTGGCATCACTGCGAAAATCCTGAAGTTATCCCTACCCATATACACTCATGTATAATTACACCAGTTTTTACATTTTCTTGCAAAATCCAGCCTCTTCTGAAATTTAAGGTTGTTGAAAAAAATCCTGAATTCAGGGACAATCTTGAAGATTTACATCCCTGTTATATGGGAGGTAAACAGTTCAAACATAAGTTTGAAACTGAGTTATGTGGTAACTAAACTGAAATTTTGGCATTTGCCTTCACTGTGCATGAGCACAGACACGCTGTACATAGCAACGTAATTGTTACCCCTCAATATGTAGCACCTCTGCAATCCCTGCCAGTGTCTGATGAGACCCAGCTGGGTCTAAATGAATTGCACACTTTCACCATTGCCTCTCTTGTTCCTTGCTTTGTCAAATTTGCTTGAAATATCCTAAGCACTTAAAAAATGCAGTGGTCAAAATGGGAATGAAAAAGACCTTTACCCTGCTTATTTTGAAGATGGACATCATGGGATCTGTGCGTGTCTGGCTTTGTATGATGACCTCCTTGAAAATTATCACATGAGCTCATGTAAGGCATTGTAAGTCTACCGGAATGTCATTTTACTGATTCAGCACATCTGTTAGTGTGGCTAAAATGACTGCTCCCTGATACCTCCGGGTCACTGGTGCTCAAAGCGGACAGCCGCAGGGTGAAAAATGGCTTGAAGTCCTTAATAAAAACCACAATTTGGCCAGTTCTGATAAAACCAGGAATAGTACCGATATAATGGTAAAAGAACATGGCCACTGGAGATCAGGTAAGACGCTGATGATGAAATGACTGAGGAAAGCTACACGAGTTGGAAGCTGTCTGAAGTACTTACATTACAGACTATAGAACTATAGTCCACATAACATGGCAGCAACAAGTATTTCCTAGATATAACAACAGGCACAATACATGTATATCATAAATTTATATGAATGGTCTTCATAACAGAAGAGAAGACCAGGTATATTTAGTGCCCATAACCAGTGAATGCAAGTGCTGGTGTAAAATGCTTCGAACAAGATCGGGGGTACTGAAGGAATAATATTCCAGTTGATAGCGTAACTCTCCAGGGCTACACATGCTGCATGAGCCAATGAAAATCTGTCCCTGATGAGCAATGTCAACAAGTATTCAGCAGTAGCAGATGAACATGTACTTACCATGCTAACATAATGATCAATGGAGTGTAAAAGTCCTCTGTCCCAAGAAAACTCAGAACATGCATAATTTTGTCTAGCCATGCTGTCCGGTGTTTCTGCAAACAAGAATGACACATGTACATGTATGTGTATGAAATACCACAATAACCACACCCAGGACAAATAACTTCAATCTCAAAACTGAAAACAATGCATTCACCAGAGCCTACCAATGTGCATGTCCTGAAGCCCCTGGCAAGTGAATTTTCAATCAATGCATATGGAATTTCCAAGCACTTGCCCTGGCGTGACCCATACCTGTCAAGTCTCCTCCATAAGGTTGGAGTCTCCCACCTTTTCACCCATTTTTTTTTATTTACGTGCAAAATTTTGCAAATTTGGCTGAATCTCCCCCATTAATATTTATTATTTTCGATAATATTCTTTGTTAAAATACAAATCTCCCCCATGGATTTCTAAAATTTACAAAA
The DNA here is from genome assembly GCA_964020975.1 of Hermodice carunculata. Classification (NCBI taxonomy): domain Eukaryota; kingdom Metazoa; phylum Annelida; class Polychaeta; order Eunicida; family Amphinomidae; genus Hermodice; species Hermodice carunculata. The sequence goes on from OZ026619.1 coordinate 58,378,174, forward strand.
ATCTCCCTATTTTGAGGTGTTGAATGTTGACAGGTATGATGACCACAAATTTCCTTTTAAAACAGGATTTGAACCGATTGACGAGTAATATGAAAATAACTTGTCCTGAAGACCAGCACAGAAAGAAAGAAGTGGTGAGCCTTGACTGAAATTACCCTGAATTAAACAACGATCTTGGAGATTACTTGGCCCTTGAAGATAAACTGTTGCTAGGGCAGACCTTTTAGTGTCACTCGCTACCTGATTAGTGTCAATGCCCTACCAAAAAAGTTTAGTTGAGTAATTTAATCTTTTAATTATTATTAATTTTAGAATAACAATTTCATTATTCTTATTGAACTTCACACAGCTCATAACTGAAGGTATATAACACTAAGCTAACAACTGTTGGTCAGAGTAGACAAGCAGCAGCACCGAAAGTGGGTTTACAAAGGTTTATTATATCAAATGATATACCAAATATTTCAATGTATTTGAATGATACCACATCATCCTTTCCTAGTTTACAAACCTCCCATGTAGATTTTGTTTTCAGACTAAAACACATTGTACAACCATCAGCATATTTCCATGTTGATATTGCACATACATGCCTGTTATGCTTAATGTAAAAATACCACTTGCTGTCAAAACTTAACCATTCAAATTAATTATCTAAAGAAATAAACTCTGACAGAATGTAATTAATATTCATCCCTTCCTACTGAAATTATATATATATATATACATATACATACACCAGTCGAAAAACTGCCAGTCATTCAGCCCAAAAATAAGTCTGACAGTTTTAGGACTATATATATATATATATATATATATATATATGTATATATATATAAGTAAAATGCACTGACCCTGTTGATCTAAGACATTGAGACATTTTGCACAAGAACAGGACCAAGTACTTACCTGTATTGCAACTAAAACAGGTGTTCCTACAAGGCTTGCATTGAGCAACTGATGTCTGATATAACGCCCCACTGGTCCAAGTTTGTCTGCACATAAATGTACAAGTAAACATAATTTAGTATTTTAAATCTATAATGGAGATTGACTTTGTTCTTAACAAAAACAAAAACAAAAAAAAACAAAGGGCTGTGGGAGCAGCCCATTCTCAGCTCAGCTATGTTCAGCTTAGACTGAGCCAAGATAATCAAATCCCTCTCTCTCTCTCTCTCTCTGAGTGACCTTAATATATAAACTGGTGAGCTAGTTTTACAAAGGTCCTGCTAAGGTAAATACCCCATCCCAAGTTTAAAATGGACATGATATGTCATTTTGGACTGAAAAATACATTAACATGCAGTAGTGGTAGTGGTAGACCTTACTTATACAGGATATAAACCTGGTAAGCTGATGCTGATCTTCCCCAGGGCCCTCTTCCATGCTCTGGATGAGCTGGGAGTTGAACCCCTTAACTCTTGCACAGAAAGCGAGGACCGTATCCATTCAGCCAAGGCGACTCCTCAAACATACATCACTCTACATGTACTCTAGTACATGTATTTCAGTGTGCTAAGATGTACTTGTACTGATCATTACACAATTTTGAAACAGGCGTTAAAAATCAGGAAATGATTACACTCCCAACTGAAGGCAGACTCAGTATTTCAGCATCGTGAAAAAAGCCTTGTACTTTAATATGCATGTGGGAAAAAGATTTTTGCCCCCATGCATCTCCTTAATGACCCTTTGTCCCAGGTCATTTTAGTACATTCTCACGAGAACATTGTACCCAATGCTACTTTTAATTGAACAAAAGTTTACAGATTCAAAATTAGATACAGACAGTTTTGCACTGATCCAAAAACAAGGACGGTGGACTTTCTGGACCGTTGAAATCAGCAGGGACTATATCCACAACAGCAGGCATGACAAAGGTATTTACGAAATATTTTAAATTTGTCATTATGTGTCAGTGAAGGCCAGTGTACTCAGAAACAATAACGCAACAGTGTGAAAGAATTATTTAAACAAAAAACCCATTGGCCCAATGCTCTGCTAACAACCATCACCAAAAAAACATTTCCTGAAATGTATGTCCTCAGTGACCTTGAAAAATTGATCAAGGTCATCCATTTTATGCAATATCAAACTTCCAAAAGCTCCAAACTCTAGTACCGAGTCACAGTGACCAAAAAATAGGTTACTAAGTAAAGTATTATGTACAATGTAATCTAGTGTACTCAGAAACAATATCATGTGTGGTGGAATTTTTTAAACAAGAAGCCCATGGGCCCATGAAGAAAAACCATAAACTTCAATAAGTGCTTAACTCCATAATTACTGGGTCATGATGACCCAAAAAGTAGGGCTCCAAGTACAGTTTTATGCACAATGTAATCAAGTGCAATTTTGATCTGGAGACTCAATTCTCTTTGCCATTGATCTCCATGCTACACCCTAGCATTACAAAATCACTTCTTTCAACTTTACAGGCATGGTAACCTCATAAAAATATGTCATGGTCACGGAATTTACACAATATTCTATCACTGGGTATGGTCTATATATCCTAAAAATTTAGCAAGTCTAATGCCATTACTTTTCCAGATATAGAATTTTATACGTTACAACACATTTGGGCTCATAATTTCTTTGAAACTAAAGGTGGCGCCACTAGCATCATTAGTATTTCAAACTTTGACTTTCCCCACAATTCCATCATTCAAATTCAGTGAAGATCTGCCAAAAATTAAAGAGGCTAGAGTCTTCAAAAGATTTTCATAGTTTGACCGCTATATTACACAATATTGTAGGTGGTGTCAAACACCAGCTCGTGTTTTTTATTTTTCGGTGTGATTTTTTTTATATATCTCCATGGTTTTTCTTTTTTGTTGTTGTTGTACATGTGTCTTTGTAAACCCTGTAGTGTTATGGTACCATATACACGGGTTAATAATGTATTCAGGGTAGGGTTCTTTAGTTTTTTCCCTTTTTTTGCTTAGGTACTACTTTCCTTTTATATTATAATGTTGGCAATTCAGTCGCGCTGCTCTATATATATACTGTTAGCAGGCGGTATGTGGATACAATCCCCATTTTTCAACGAGCCGAAGAGTTGTATTGAGGTCGAGAGAGTTGAGTTAGGGGCTTTGTCCCCGCATCTGCATATAATGTAACTAACAAGCGTCGAAGGAACTAACATAAGTAGAGACCTGCGTTTGTCAATTGCTATTTCATCGTGTTCGTTTTGAAATGTGTCAAATTCCAGTGGTTTCGTAGTATTTATAGGCATCGTTCGTATGTTGCTTATAGGTACTAACATGGTTGAAGTTCTGTGCTTTACTGAGGTTGGATAGACCGTGCAATCCCACAAAATAGCTTTATACGTATGCATTTAGTTTAAATGCTGGTTAAAAGCCATAAAACATGTAAAAGAGTGTTGTAAAATCAGGTTATGTCAAGGTGTAAATGAAGTTGATAGCTTGTACAGGTTATGTATATGGAGTATATTGAATTGAGAAAAGAGTATTTAAAATTGGTTATAAAGGGTTAATATCAAAGCTATGTATATATATGTATGTATCAAGGTCAAGATTCATGATGCATGAGCTAAAATTATTCGCAGCGTATTTTCTGGTATGAACTGGTCAAAGGAACGGGCGACAAATATCCTTTCTTAGCACGTGCGTATGTCGTTAAGCCACTGCGTGCATTCTAGTGTCAAGGGGTTAGCAACGATTCAGAGTGTAATTTCATGCCTAAAAGTAAGCTTTTCTTATAAATCTATGTAAAAAGGACTATTCTTATTTGTGCGACTTGAACATAAAAGTTTGGCATTTTGGGGTTTTAACAGTCGATACTTTTTTCCTGTGGTTTCAATGTGTTTTACGCTTTGTTCTCTTTAGTTACATATTTTGACAACAGGTGTCACTGTTGTTTCAGCTTACTTTTTTCACTGGCCGTATTAATGGTTAGAAATTCTATTTAACTGTAAATTATTTACCAAGAGCATAGATTATTGAAGTATTTGTTAAATGGCGAAATGTCATATTGTTAAAACTTGGTATATTGTTTAATAGAATATTGTATATGAAGTTATAAGTGAACGAGTGTTAAAAACAGTTATGATAAATGATATATTACGATAAATCGTATATAAATTAAAAGTTATACCAAATGAGTAGTAAAGATGATTATATGTTGATTATATGTATATTGTTGCAGTATGTCTCTATGATGTCACAGTGATGTCCTAATGTCAATAAATGCCCATGGAGATTAAACGGTTCGAGTTGAGTCCTTCCTTCAGTCAAAGTGACAGGTGGTGCCACTGATATCAAAAGGGACCCAGAACACACCCCATAAGTCCTGAAAATTATATTGGCTTAAATTGAAAACTGTGGACGGCATCGTGCTAATGAGCAAAATTTTACGAACGACAGACGGACAGACACAGCGGTGGCATAAGCTCTGTCGCCTTTGGTCAGCAGAGCTTAAAACTGGCACACATATATGGACAACACGAAAAAAGTTTGTCTACTACTACATTTAAAACAAACAGGTCCACAGATGGATTGGCATGGTCAATTGTGGGTATGGTCCCCTTTCGGTCCTTATACCGATTCTTTTATGGTGCTTGAAAATATACAAGTTAAAATGTTATGACCATCACAAATGAAATTAAAAATCATTTCCTTAAATGCATTCTCTCTGTAACCTTGAGAAATGGGGACAAGCTCATCCACATAACTTGCAACATCAAACTTCCACATATGATACACATTTGTGATACATTGTTTTTTTTTTATAATAAAAAAATCATTTACGATTAGTAGTGATGTGTTGATTACCGAGTAAAATCGGAAATCGGTTGAAACTTGCAAGAAGTTAAGTACTTTTTAAGGCAATTTTTTATTTTTAATTTTAATCGAAATAATTTTTTTAAAAAGATATTTTGAAATTTTAACGAAAATATGTCTGTTTTTTTTCACCTTTGCCACAAGCCAGCCTGCACATGGGTGCACATTAACCAAGTTTACAAGAAGTGATGTTTTCATCTGTGTACTATAACTGAAACACTATCAATAGTAAGATTGTGTGCACAATGGCATGTCACATACATGTACAGTGTGGCTACATAGCATTAATGTGTGAACTAATAATAATTGATCATCAGTTGACTGTCCTCTGCCAATGATCAATGATGAAATTTCTGCTGATTCCCATCACTAATGATAAGCATTATTACTGAACGCCATAAGGCCTTCAGTGTTGAAATGAGTTTTGGTCAAGTGAATAGTATTATTGTGCACATTATGGCAATAAACTACGGACCACATGGACAAACTATGTAACATTAAGGTTTTGTAGATGAAAATAAGCAGTGGGGTGTTGTTCTTTCGAATATTGAAAAGTAAAGTTTAGAACCTGCAATCAAGAAGCAACTTTTTAAATACTTACTCTGTTATGTTAAATATCTTTTTTCAAAATTAAGGAGAAAAAACTGGACTTGCAGCTAATACATGTTGATAATATTTTGGGAAAAAGCACATGTGCAACCACTTTGTGAAAGGTAGCGAAACCCTTTTAGACAACACAGGTCATGGACAAACAGAAGTGGCAAGTGGACTGGAAGTTGTAACACGTGAAGCTTAGTGACAACATCCAGGACAAGGAATCCCGTAAGTATTGGAAAGGTTATTGTGTTTGTGTTGCCAAGTGTTCTACTTAATTGACCACAAGGCTTGCAGAATCTGTCTCGACATTCAAAGTTGTTGTATAGACACAAGCATTTTGGGTAAACTGTGTTTTTGTGAAATTTTGGATATTTCTTCACAAAGATTCAAGATAAAATAGTCAAATTTGTGCTTTATGATCTTAATATATATATCTACAATTATACCATGCCTCCTTTGTTTTCTCAAGGGATATATACGTCACCTGCTTACACATATAGCCCTGCTTTAAATTTCTATGGCTAAATTTCAACACAGGACTGATCTGCTTTGGTGAATACATTTTAGAATGCATTTATATTCATGAAAACAAAGACGGCATGGTACAAAAAGGATACATCCCTTGTTATCGTGATTTATCTGGAATCCTGCATTTTAAAATCCCTACGATTCGCTCCGGGATTTAAAAAAGCAGGATTCCACATAAATCCCTTGAACTTGGGATGTATCCTCTTCGTATTATAGTGCCCCTCTGCACTGTAGTTAGGTTTTTTAACCCCTTACTAGCCGGGGGAGGGGGGGGGAATATCCAGCACACTTTTGTAGTCACACACGCCTTATTGCCAGATTGTTCCGGCGCTTTTATATTGACTATTTATAGGCCCTTTGGCAACCCCAAAACGAAAGTACGTGGTGTATATGTTGACATAAACATTAGAACTGGGTGTCTGATGATCACTCAACAATAAAATGTGAATATGTATACACATACAACAATTCTGCAGTTGTTCAAATTTGTCATTATGGGTCAATTTATGAATATTATAACTTAAGTAGACCAGTTTGTAAAATACAGGGAAGACAGGGATCACTGTATCCTGGGGTTGGTGGTTAAGGGGTTAATGGATATATGTAAAAGAAGCATGGAGGTTAAATGGGCAGAAAATGTGAGCATTAGTAACACACTTTCCAGGCATGTCTCAGTTAACCTGGCCCTGTGTACACTAAAACCTGTTTTTATTATGGAAGAGACCCTCCCCCCCCCCCCCCCCCCCCCCACGGGACAGACCCAAAAGTGTTCACATTTAAAGCAGGTGGTTTCCCAAAGGTGGGTTGCCTCTTGTGCCACCTGGCCAACAACTAACCTCAGCTTTGAATTTCCATCTATAAGTTTCATACATGCATTTTCCTACACTTGTAATTCCCAATTTCATCTTGCAGTCACATTCATTTATTCATTAATATTATAAACATTTAGCTTTTGTAAACTGATTTGCTTATCTTGTACAAAATTAGTGGTGGATTTGACTTATCTAATTATTGGGGTATTTGTGGCTGGACAAGTGGTCTTTGGGGGCTACTTTGGATGGTCACTGGTTAGATTCTGCAGGTGATCTAGCAAAGTAAATTACCTTTGGAAGGTGCTTTTCCACAAGAATAGTGGTCACAAAAGACAGGTGGTCTCCCAAATGAGGAGTCTCTCCAAACAGGCTCTACTGTACCTGAATTGTGCAACACTGTGCAGAAACTTATCTATGCAAGGCTTACAAAGTTATTTCCAAGTCTGAGCATTTAAGCAAACAATTTCCACCATTCCAAGATAAGATATTACACACACATAAATACAAGTTGTCCTCAAATAAACTCCAAGGGTTGCTTGCCAAATTTTGAACTGAGTCAACAGCTTTCGGTCCGCACACATTGGGCGCTAGCCTATTCTCTCTGGAACTATAGGCATACGGGTATTTGAATGAAAGGTGTTTTTACGAGGAATACGAATCTGGGGTCCTAATGATAATTCAGACTTGTCTGACTTAAGTACATGTCCGTCGACTTTAGACATGATTGGCACTTAAGGAGTTAAGTACCTAAAAATAGTAAAGTGAAAACTTGTTACAATGACACCATCTGTTCCCTTAGAAATGTGTCAGATAACTGAATATGTCAGATAAATGAATCAAATAACAAAGAAAATGAACTTTTGCCACTCAAAACTTGTGTCAATATAATGAGTATGTCGGATTACTGAGCGTCATTATAATGAGGTTTCACTGTACATGTACCAAGACAAAGGTTTGATTGCCTGCAGTTCTGTACAGGTAGCTGTCTACACTAGGGTGCTGACCAGTGTGAAGGACAGTCAGACATGTACCTGTATACCTGCAACTAATACCACCTGGGCCAGTTTTCTTTGCTTACAGCTCTCTGTAGAGCTGTCTGTACCACCTGTTCACTGACAGTTATATACATGACTACCACTGTAACCCATGGCAATATATTCAAAATTTAACTGCTCAAACAGCATTTCCAACATACAATACATGTGCCTGTGCACTGTTGTTGAACAGAAATGCACACTGACAATGGCTGTGTTGGTAAGATTTCCAAATTACATGATAATTATGTATTCTGGACTTAAAGTGTGGTAGTCCAAAACCATTCTACAATGCACCCTCCTTCCATCAGTTAACTTATAACTTTTAAAATCTAGCTTCTTTTGGGCCATGTTATGTTTCAATTTAACAACTTGCAAGTAAATCATGTCACCCTCTGCCCAGGGCACAAGCCTCCCCTGACACAATGCACAGGTCTACCGTCTGGGTGTGCTGCTGAGACTAGCTTTTGACTGACAGCTTTTCATGGGGATGGAGGGAGGGAGGGAGGGAGGGAGAGAGAGAGACAGGGGGAGGGAGGAAGGGAGAGAGAGAGAGAAGGAGGAAAGGTAACATTTATGAGAAATAGTTGCATGCAGATACATAATGCATGTATTTGTATTCAGTTTTGAAGGAGTAACTTAGTCCAAATCAGTTTCATGTGTTTACAATGCATACATCACTTAAATGTATGCATGCATAGTATTTAGATATGATGCCAAGGCATTGATTAAGCCCTGTGATAATTCTCTTTATTTACAACTCAAAGTGAAAATACCCATTTTGTATACATGTTAGGGGGTGCCACGGACATTTTAAGGAGCATCATTCAGTGTATTATAAAGATCACCATGACACAAAGCTCCTCAAAAATATCAGGAAACAATCGTACATTTGTTTGGCAAGCATTACCCGCTGTTGAGTCTGTGGACATATTTAAATTTATGAGTAAGTCAGAATATGTGCCTTGTGGCTGAGGATTGAACTATATTGTTCACTTCTCATAAGAATTAAAAACTGGACACTTTCCTGTTCTGTATTACAGTGGTTGAAGAAAACTGGACCTGCAAGTGGCAACACAAAACATTTCTGTTTGATTTTGCTACAAATGACATGAGTATGGGGCCACACATGTACCTAAGTTCTGCATCACCAATTACCATGAACAAAGCAGGGCTAATGGGTAACAGTTTTTTTTTTCTTTTTAGGGATACTCAATCAATATCCCTAAATTTTTATGATCATTCAAGAAACATATCCTTATTTTATATTTTGATACACATTTGAGCAAATACCCCTTCCCTGCCCCAGCTTTATTCCTTTATAAACTAGGCAGAGATTGGTCATTGTACATGCTATGACACTATCAGGGATGCCTCCTCCCATAAATACATTTGAGAGACAAAAGCACCCCCAAAACATATGCAATTTGCAAATATGTTGTCTCACCTTGTCACTAGACAAGGGAGATGGTACTATAAACGGCCAGAGCAAAAAAAAACAAACAAACAAACAAAGCTCGCCCAAGACGTTAGGCCTAACCCTTTGTTAGCAACGTCTATTGTTGTCAATGTACTGTATCATCACTTAACAAACGTATGTTACATGTTTAACGGTAGCATGCTGCAGCCGCTGAAAAGTTCATTTTCTGACGAACCACTCAACTGGCAAAACTGGTCAAACGAATAAGGCACAAAAGGACGGAGCCAGACCCTTGCTTAGGTTTACAAATAATGGGTAACGGATGACGTAAGATTTATGCAACCTGGGCCGTAAACTCGTCTTTTGAACAGAGACTGCCCTGCAACTCATTGTCTGGTAGTTTATTTGCTTATATCTGTGTTTCCTTCCTCTGGTTTGCTTTACTGTGGAGTTGGTAGTTTACTATTTGACTTGTGTGTTGTTGTTTTTTTTATTTAACTTTTTGTCAAGTTGGTAACTAACCATGTGTATGCGATAGTTAATGTCTTTATGATTTGGGTCCCACAGCAACACCTAGATGAAGCTTTGGGTCCTGACTTTGTATTTTGTTTCATACCCACCAGATGGTGGTTTTATGCATAAAAATTATTAGGTGTGATCATAGGTCTGCATGAGCCTGACCATGTTTTTGATCCAGCTGCTCAGCTTTACATGTACACTGTACCATTTTAAATTCCCCTAGATGTCTAGTCTCATGCAAGGTGGGACTTTCTACTTTGACAAAAGATATGATACATGTTGCTCTATTTATATGTGACAGTTGTGAAATGAATAAATTCTTGCAACTTAGCATCAACAGGATTGTAGCAGCTCCATGTATGATGAGCTCTTCACACCATACTTCCCATGAGGTAGGTCAGTGTGTGGCACTGGGTGACTGTTAGAACAACGCAGGGCCAGAACTTTGCAAAATTTTGCGAGAATCTATTTGGATTTTTGTCAGTTAGTTTTCTTTTTAAATAAAGAAAAGTTTAGGAGAATTTTTGAGAGAATGGATTCTCGGATTCTTGCCGAAATTCTGGCCCTGCACTGTGAAAATGACATGTTATGGTCTCTTCTCGAGAAGATTTTTAAATATTTTAAATTGAAAAAAATAGGGTGTATCTGATGTCAATTTTATTATAGCAAATGATAAATGTAGTCGAAATATTTTTTATTACTGTGGTAAATAACTGATTGACACTTATCTAGGCTACACGCTACACCAGACGTCAATCAGTGATACTATAAGAGAGAACTATACCCTTTAAAAGCCAGTACTTTTGCACAGACATTGAAACACAAACAACGCATAAAATATAATAACAATTGTGCTAGTTTATTTCAAACTTGTATGAAACTCGTATTTTAACACTAGCTACAAAAACAATAACAAAAAATATAAACCATATGAAGGGGTTATGTGGTTTTGAACAGGTCTCATCCCCTGTTATTACACTACCATGTAAGTGGTCAAGGCTATAAATAGCAGGGTGCAAAAATTCCTATGATTCTATTGTCCGGGACAACTACTTTGAATTGGCAAAATTGGCAATCTGTTATATTTCAAATTTTGATGGCATAACAGACACATAAACTCACTGTATGACATGATGACTTCAATTAAAACATGCTCTTTTAAACCAAAACTTAGGGGTACACTTCATCAGCAGGAATGATATTATTGGGAAGTCAAATGAAAATTTTGTGTCACTTGTCCTACAGGTAAGTTTTTTCAAAATAATCTTTCTTGCCCTGACTACCCCCCCCCCCCCATAATAATAGTGATAATAATTATTTGGATTTCCTGACATAAATCAACAGTCTGCCTACTTGTACTTAAATTTCACACACACTGACTGTCACCTTACCACCCAAGTAAAGGGAAAACAGCATTTTAACTGAGGCACACCATTATTCAGGCTTGTCTGAGGCAAATGAAATATGATGGACAATTCAATTGTCACTGCATTTATCCCAATTTTACATCATTTCAAAAAAGAAAAACATTTATTTTGGTCAAAAGCTGGCTGTTTGCACACAAGTAATCAAATTACCTTATTTCTATCACTGGAAAATGACCTGTGTCAAGTTTTGAAGAACTTAGTACATACTTAGAAAATTGCAGATTTAAAAAATAGTTTTTAGAATCACCACTATATGAGTTAGTCAGGAGTTGGACTGCAACAGTATACAGTAAGGTCACTACAACCACCTGCATTGTGTACATCAAATCTCATTCTGCATCATTATAAAAAATTATATGCTGAAGACTGATGCCCACGCTTTTCCAAGACAGAAGTCTGGTACATACAACATGTACAAGATGTGCCTGTTATTGATGTACCTATTGTCGATAGGGCTGTAAACACAGATGTATTATTGCTTGCAGTAAAATTTTTGGCACATCCATGATTGTATATTTTAGCACCTGTGTACTTTAAAGAAATAATATCCAATGTTTCTGTATGATTGTCTGACTTGTACAGCTAAATCCAAATCTGACAGTTTTTTCGCTAAGAAGTATGCAGATATTTGGAAAGAATGCCAGCAATTGGGACAAGGGCAATGTCTTACATTGATCCCTTTTGCAGAAAGGGGAACGGCATATAAACAGGACATTATATGAACGGTCAATGAAAATGACAATGTATGCATGATGTGCCAGTTATCGAAAGGCTGAGCCTTGCAGTTTTGTTACAATGCATCACTGACAATAGATAGGAAAATTTCAGAGACTTTCAAGTTCTAAGCTGTACTTCCATGGTAAAACAAAAACAAAGTTCTCTTTTCTTGACAAACATAGGTGGTCTGTGCAAGACATGTCACTTCAATTCTGGTGACAAGCTTGTGAAAACAATGTTCCTATTCTTGATATAGCAACTGAAAACTCCACACAGATGAAGTTTGGAGTGGGTCAGCAGGGCAGACATTTCCGTATAAGTAAGCATGAAATCAGTTTATGAAAATCCAAACGCTAAGGTATCTGTGATTATTAAACTGTAAAATGTGTGCGTTCTCTGAAAAGCGTGCGTTTTGCTTAGCGTAAGGAACCCAAATATACGTTTACTGGCAATTACCCTCATAACTGAGATGCCGGGGAATGGAGCTAGACATCGGTGCACAAAACTTCACAGCTGTGGGACCGACAACTCATCACACATAAAGATAGATTTGCAAGCTATAATAACAGTGTTTTTTACCCACACTATCGAAAATAGGAACAAGTCACTTTTATCAGTAACAGGTACCGTACATCAACTATATTGTATCTAACTTGAATTTTATATCATTAGAAAGGATATTGTTTAAGGTATTAATCACTTTTTGAATGGCACTTCATGTGAACTATTCAGCATAATATTTTGGGTGCCATTCACACATGCTTTTGTCGTGTTTCTCTGTCTCTGATGTTTCTCGACAACAGTGACACTCTTTTTTCACGGTGGAAATTAAATTTGCATGCAAGACAAGGATAATTGTTGTTTCACCAAGAACGAACTATTTAGTACATATTTTGGAGCCACAATTTCACTAAGTACATACGGTCGATGGAAAACATAAATGAACATTTTGCCTTGGATTATTGAGTCATTTTCGTCTTGCCTCCCGCTACCGGTACATTGTGCTTCACATCAGCGGTCGTGAAATTCAGAAAGGGGCACCGTGATCACACAGATATTGAACAGTACAACTCTAACATCAGAAACAAAACATTGATGAAGCAATCAATCTGTCTGATCTGTCTTGCAACTCTTGTGAAACGGAAACAATCAGTCCTCCGCTTTTATAAAAGATGAATGATCAGTAACGCGTTCCCCCTGTCATTGTCAACGTGAAACTAAACAGAACTGTTTTCTCCACACAAGACACAAGTCCAGTCACATGTCGGTCAAACTCAGTCATCAATATGAGGGAAATTGGTATATTTTGCTGAAAAACTCACCTATAGGCGCAAGGTAGAGCCCATCCAGTGGGACCATGTTCTTATTAGCGGACATTATTTCGGTATATTTGTCCACATTATTGGGAGAACCTTGGCTGACCCGTCTGGGTCGAGCTTTGTCCGCCATGTCCCGCGTCGTCCTGAGCTAACTTGCCGTTATTCCTAGAGCCGTATATTCGTAACCAAACTTGCATGTAAGTCTTGCATATCATGTTGAAATTTTAAATTTCAGACATTTATTGTGCCAAAACAATTTAACAATTTTCTAAAATTGAAGGTTTTGAAATACGAAAGTAAGATACGAAACGTCACGTGAGCTTTATAACAGCGCATGAAACACTTTCCCGCCACTACACCGGTCTGGTATTTGCTGCAACCCGCAAAAAATGTGAACAGACCAGGCTCATTTGAGTCACGATAAAAAGACAAGAAATTCTTAGACATGTTCATTATTTTAGTGAACACTACAGTTAATCTTTGTGTTCACAAAAGCAATACGGGCATTATGGCTAAACTCGGACACCAAAGGTTTTCAATTAATGTTTAGGCCTATAGCCTTATAGGCCTACTGGATAGCTATTTTTTTTTCTATAATTGCACAATGACATACAACAAATGTTGATGTAATTTTCTGAGTTAATATTTTGAAAGGAGTCCCTTGTAGTCTATGTATGCAGACTGAAAACAAAACCATGTCAAGTGTCCGAGTTTTTGGGTAAATCAGATAAAGACGGACAGGATGTCAGATCAACCCGAACACTACACAACTAGAGGCCTAAGCACTGAAACATGTATATATAGCCCAAAGGTATAATTTCATTAAAGAAAGGGAGGAAAGATATATGCTTGTCCTCTTTTGACAGTAAATTGGGCCAGTAATCATATAAAAGTGGTTTTAAATTGTCTTGTAAAAAAACTTTTCCCTTATAAAAGAGGTTCACTGAAATAGCATTTTTTAAAATAGACTATTTCCTTATAGTCTAGGTCTATTTTACTTGCATTGTGCTGGTCATACAGGATTTTTGCTATATTTTCACAATTTGCTTAACGTTCCTCAGTGCATAAGAAACGATTTCAAAATACTTTTATCCAGTTTAGTACCTTACAGCAGTATATTGGCTAGTATTAATAACGTTTTTGTCCATTTGCATTCTCTTCACTGAATCTAGTGCTTAGTCATTTTCACTGACGGATTCGTTGCGAAAACACGTTTCTATAATTAAAGGTACTTCTTTCAGGTAATATCAAATTCAAATGGCCAATTTTTATAACTGAAATAATCGTAGGATTTTTAAGTTTTAAATAGGCCTGATTGACTCGTTCAAGGTCAAGAATCTTACTTACTTATACCTACTTAAAAATCATTTTCAAAGATATGACCCAGTTCAATTCAAGGCTTGCCCTGGCCTTAAGGCAAGCTCTACTGTCGGGAACAAGTAAATTTTTGAACAGGCAAGCCCTATTGCCCGTAACAAACTATTTAGACATGACAATTAAAAATTTGCAGCTAAACGGAGACGTAATTCATGAGATATATTTAGGCCTATAGAAATTGTCATGCATAAAGAGGATAAGCAAACTTAGGCATAATTGAAGATAATTAGGCCTATATGGTAAAACACATATACCTCATAAAACTGTCTCAAATATTACGCAGGTTCTGGTAGATTTTCATAAGAAAGGTATGAAGTATCTGGTTGTTATCTTACGAAGTCACATAGGACCTATTAAGGGCCTATTTATAGACTTAGCATTGGCGCAGAAGTATGCAACTAGTTTACAAGCATATGCCTAGGCCAATCATTCACTGCCTAGGGGCTTTTATGAATTTTATTAAGTATATGGAGGCAAGCAAAAGTGTCATGTTACGCAAATTTATAACCCTTTTGAAGTTTCAAAGTCCACAAACATCACTATGGGTAGTGAAGAAATAATATCTGATAAACTGTGACATGTTCGATTTTATCTTAATGTGGGTGTTCGAGTTTAAATGAATATTCAGATAGGCCTCATATCGAACACAAAAAAGACGCTCGATCTAAGTGTGAAAATGTGCTCTTTCTGACCATGGTCTGTGTAGAATTTAAAATGCTACTTATATGTAGATCTCAGTTATCACTAACTTTTGCAATAGCTATTTATTCTTTAAACCGTGGATCCTTAGCAATAAATAGTTATATAGGTCTATGCTACGAACATGTGCTTGACACCTTTTGCTTCCGACACATTGGTTTCCCGCGGTCAAAGTAATCATGAAAACGAGGCTATGAATGTGAATGTTCCATGTCGTATAAAAGATGTAAAATTTGTGAAAAAAAATTAGCAATAAAGTGAGTCCACAGTATAATATCTTGTTGTGATACAGACAAAAAACCTTAAGTGTCCGAATTTATCCATAGTGCCCCTAACTGAGTGTTGTTTTTTCCTTTGTTTCAATGTAAAATCCCCTAAAAAACAACAGTTTCTATCTGCAATTTTGAAAAACATGTTTTCAAATAATTTTAACCTTTCATTTTTCCCAAATTGAACTGTTCTCTACATTTTTTGTTTATTTCATATTTTTAGCCCTTTAAATTAGCCAAAATCCTCTGTTCACAGCGCCATGAACTGTCACATTTTATTAGTTTTGTCTCTGAATTTTTGCCACAATTCACTGTAGGTATTGTCTTTATTATATTTGGCTTATATTAAGGGTAAAAAACATAAGATAAATAAAACATGTAGTGAACAGTCTGATTTCGAAAATATCAAAGGTTTAAAATTATTTTGAAAAAAATATTTTTTTTTTTAATTGCAGATAAAACTGTAGTTTTGAGGGGATTTTACATTGAAACAAAGGAGAAAACAACACTCAGTAGTTATTACTTCTGTGAACACCAAGATTAAATGTAGTGTTAACTAAAATAATGAAGATGTTTAAGAATTTCTTGTCCTTAAATCATGACATGTATCGCAGTCTGCACCTTCTAAAATAACTTATAAATCCACACATGCCCTCTGTCAAATTGTTCCTTATAAATTTCTGAATCATCTGAGAACAACAAAATCCAGTCATCATTGGGAAAAATTTCTAGGTAACATTCTTTGAAACGGCAAGGTCTACTTGCCGAAACAGAACTTAACAGAACATCAGCGAAACATAAAATGGCGATATGGTAAAAATAACTCAAGTAATTAGGAAACTTAACACTGTAATTCCTTCCTTGTATGTTTGTCTTCCTGGTCTGGTGGTAATTTCGCTTCAAAACGACTATTTAATAAAATGTTAGATACACCCGCATATCGCGCTTGACATATTGGACTGTCGTTATTTTGTTTTTACCGTGATAATTCCTTTAATGCTTCATTGGAGCCAGCACTAAAACATGAGAAGAAAAATAAAATTACTAGAAAGATCTCCGTGGACTAAAGGAACCTGGGGAATGCTTTGACAATAAGGGATTTTTAATTTAAATGAGAGCACTGATTTTGTTCTGTAGTGATGCATGAAGTTGACAATGAGGTAGTCAAGGAAAAAAGCAAAATGGGTGAAACACATAAATAAGTTAGCAGAGAGATATGAATTACAAGGATATGATGAGGTAGATGATTGGCAAGCACATATAGGTAAGACTGTTACACAAGGCTGGAAAGAGGACTGGAAAAAGGGGTTAGGGTGAAAAAAGTACATTAAAAGCATACAATGCATTAGAAAAGCGTGTGTTGGGATGGAGGGAAGAGATCCAGGCTTCTTTTTTTAAAGTAGGGCAGGAGTAATCAATCTACGAGAGAGAAAACAGAAGTGGACAACAGGTAGTCATGGAAAGTGTAAGATGTGTACACAAGAGGCAGATGAGACGGTGGATCATTGGCTGTTGTGGTGCGATGCATACAGAGAGATAAGGGAAGATTTTTTTAAAAAGTGGTACAGGGAAAATTACGATTACAGGGGTTTAGAAGAGGTTCGGTGTTTAGAGGAAGAGGGACGTGTACCATGGGTTTTATGTTTGAAAGGTGGCTCTCTGGGAGGCAGAAAATGTACTAAAAGTGTCTAGGACTACCTGGTAGGATGCTGCGAAAAAAGGAACTAGAACAGAAGATTTGCTTGATTGCAAACCGGTCTGTGTGCCTTAAAAAGTTGTAAATATAAAATGCTACAACTTTTGTCCTTGCGCTTGGTACTTCACATTCCATTAAGCTCATGGCTGGATGAAAATTTCAACGTCCAAATGACCTTGACCTTTGACCTTAAGAGGTCACATGTAAATTACCAAAAAACACAGTATTACAATGACTACAATATAAGCCGAACAGGAACCAAATCCGATTAAGATTGACTAAGTTATGGCTGGATGAAACTTTCAAAGGGCTGAATGACCTTGACCTTTGACCTCCAGAGCTCACATATTCATTACAAAAATGTGCAGTGTTGCTATCCCTACCATTTGAGTCCAACATGATTAGAATGAGATGAAATTGGCTGAGTTATGGATGGATGAAAATTTCGAAAGTCTAAATGACTTTCACATTTAGAGGTCACATGTAAATAACAAAAATGTGCAGTCTGAAGATAGCTACAATTTGAGTCCAACATGATCGAAATTGAATAAAAATTGACCGAGTTATGACTAGATGAAATTTTCAAAGGTTCAATTGACCTTGACCCTTGACCTTTAGAGGTCCCATGTAAATTGCAAAATCGTGTAGTGTTACAATTGCTACAATTTGAGTCCAACATGGTCAAAATCGGAAAAAAATTGACCGAGTTATGGCACATGAAAATTTCAAATGTCCAAATAACTTTGATCTTTGATCTTAAGAGGTCACATGAAAATTACAAAAATATGCATTGTTACAATAGCCACTATTTGAGCCCAACATGATCAAAATTAGATAAAAATTGACAAAATTCTGGCTAGATAAAAAGTTCAAAAGTCCAGTTGACCTTGACCTTTGACCTTTAGAGGTCACATGTAATTTTTTTCAAAAAAATGTTTACTGGTAAAATTGCTACAATTTGAGCCCAACATGATCAAAATTGGATAAACATTGATCGAGTTACGGCTAGATGAAAAATTTTAAGGTCCAAATGACCTTGATCTTTGATCTTTAGAGGTAACATGTAAATTACAAGAATGTGCAGTGTTACAAACATATTAATTGAAGTTGGATAGGGTACCTGTACCTATAAAAGTTACGGAGATATATAAAATTTAAATTTTCAAATGGCCCTAGTTTGCATAATTTTCGATATTGTTGAACCTCTTTACAAAAACTCAAGAGTTCACGTATGGAAGTATAATCATGCCAAGTTTGGGGTTTATACGTATAGTACTTTTCAAATGAAATGTCGGACAAATTTGCCTGTAAAGAAAGAAAGAAGGAAGAATAAAAAGAATTCCTAGAAAAACAATATGCCTGTGTTGGCACACAGACATAATGGAATAACAGAGTTAGAAGGCAACAGGGTTAATTTGAATTCCAGAGCACAGGGAGGAAAGGGAATGGTGGTAGCCCTTTTAAGGGCTCCCTTGGGGGTCTCCATGGGAAATGCGTGGGCCGTAGAGGCGGGCACAGGGTGTGTGGAAGATTTTTTTTTTAAAGAAAGCACAACCGATGAGTGTTCAGGAATATGCCCAGGACCAGGGGCCCACCACAGCTGTGAGAAAGTGGGTGGTGGACCCTTTGTCCCCGCTCTGGAACTGGAAAACATGGCAGCACAAGCTGATGAGAAAATTGTTGATTACCATAGTTTCCTTTTCTAGGCCACCTGTGTCACACAGGACCGCGGCAGAAAAGCGGAGATCATCATCATCATCATCATCATCATCATCATCATCATGGCTGACCTCTTGTTCTGGGGCACTAGCTGTGGGATGTACGTGTTTACCTCTGCATTTCATGTATTTATATACTTTACAAAGAGAACAGCTTTTTTAAAGCGAACACAGGTGTTTCTCTAACTGTTGTATGTAAAATTCGGTATCTGCAAGGCCACTTTGCCATAATATCGCCTATTATGTGCATTATGTTAATTATGTTTGGATAAGTTCTGTTCCGGAAAGTAAACATTGCCGTTTGAGGTTCCACGGGGGTAATTGTGCCTGTGCTGAGGTAACATGATTGGAGAGTGCCAATAAAATATCAGGCCTAGGGATGCAAGGGGCTGTATATTAAAGAAGTTTGCTACCAGGAAGGCAGATTTTGGCTTGATAGTGGAAAACAATGTATACTTTGAGCTGACATAGATATTATAAAGGTATATACACTGGCACCAGTGTACACAGTGATTCAGCTGGAGTCAACACTGTGTGCGCGCAATGATTTTGCAAGTAGTACTACGCAGAGCTGGTTGCCATGGCAATTTGCTGAAAAATTTCCCATTCATGCCCATGTTTTCTGGTGTTTATTTAATGTAAAAAATTCTTAACAACATTTTGGTGTATAAAACATACATGTTTGTAATCCATTGAGTGAACTAGAAGGTGGTAGCTCTGTTCGTCTTTGTTTCCACAGGTTGAATTTCTGGCGTGAAACCTTGAAACAAGGCAAAGTACTGACAGCAGTCACGCCACCTTGCGTGCTGACTCGGAGTACTCACATTGTAGCCATGTGTAGTCACTCACTTCACTGAGTGTGTTGAAAGCTGACTTGTCAATCAATACTACACGCTGTACCTATTAGCTTGAGAAAAAAAATATGTTCCTGTGGTCAGAATTATGTAAGGAATAGCCCTTTGTACTTGTAAAGGGCATTAAGTCTGTGTGTGAACACAGACTTCTTTTTTTCTCCAAAGCTTTATTCTTTATTTCTTTATTAAGTCTGTGTGTGAACACAGACTTCTTGTTTTTGCTCAAATGCTTTACCTTTTATTTATTTATTAAGTCTGGGTGCGAACCTAGACATTTTGTTTTTCCAAGAATTCTTTCTTTCTTTCTTTCTTTCTTTCTTTCTTTCTTTCTTTCTTTCTTTCTTTCTTTCTTTCTTTCTTCTTTACGACCGAATTTGTAACAGTGTTTCTCACTTATTTTCCCCAAACCACCATAATTGTCATGGTGACTGATGTACCAGTGAAATTGTACACATCGTTTGGAATAGTCATGATGTTTAAAATTATGCAAACTAGGGGCAACGAAAATTTTAAAAGCTTCATATCTTTCAAACTATTGCAGATGCACTCAAAATTTCAATGTACATGTTTAGGTTTGTGATAACAGCCAGTATAATAGACAGTAAATGAAAGTTGTAGAATTTCGAATTTTACCAATTAGCGGCTTTTGAAAAAATGCTTCAAAACTATAATAGATTTAAGTGCCTTCCCCACTTCAATTTTTAGGTTTTTGGCATCTATAGCCCCAAAATATTGTTGTTGCAGGAGTTACATGAATACAGAATAGGCAATCTTTAAAAGATTTCTAGACACCCAGACTGGTTTGCTGACAAGCAAATCACATTTGTCTAATTTATTTATTAAGTCTGTGTGTGAAGGCAGACTTCTTGTTTTTCCTCAAATACTTCATTCTTTGTTAAGTCTACATGTAAACACACTTTTCTTGTTTTTCCTAAAATGCTTTATTATTCATTACGTCTATGTGTGAATACAGACTTCTCGTTTTTCCTCAAATACTTTGTTCTTTCTTTCTTTCTTTCCTTCTTTTTTGTTGAGTCTGTGTGCGAACATAGACTTTTTGTTTTTCCACAAATATTTTATCTATTTATTTATTTATTTATTTATTTATTTATTTATTTATTTATTCATTCATTCATTCATTCATTCATTCATTCATTCATTCATTTTTATGTTATTTTATTTTATTTTATCTATTTACTTGTTTCTATGTGTCAGTTTTGTGGTCAGGTTTTCTCCAACACTATTGATCCAAAAGGTACCAAACTTGGCATGGTGATAGACCTAGTAGTGAATTTGTGCACATTCTGTGCAACAGTCATGATGTTAAAAATTATGCAAATTGAGGCTTTTTATTTAAAAATTTAAACCGTACATATCTGCAAAACGTTTCTAGACAGAGTTGTCATTCGAAGCCTAATATGTGGGTCTATTGCCAAAGCAAAATCTTACAGTATGCAAACGAAGTTGACAAGTTTAATTTATGTTAAATTCAGAGAAGTTGCTTATAATACACTGATCTCCCCCCCCCCCCCCCCAAGCTGTTAACTGATTCCGCAGCCAGGCTGTTATGCGGCCAGAAATAATAAAACTATGAGAGCCTGGCCTCCGTACCTATCGATCAATACAGAGGCAGTGGTGCCCAGTGCCCAGTACTGTGGGCTTACCCTTCAATCCCTACGGAGATTGGCTGTGTAGGAAGAGCAAGCTTGTCTGCATTGTGTAACCAAGGAGGCTACATACTTTGAAGCCTCCTTGGTGTGAATCCTCATCACCAAAAGCGTAGTGCTAACTGAGAAGTGCCATTTCAACCAGAATTGATAAGTTAGTGATGTTGCAGCATCCAATCAAAATATGAACCAAAGTTAAGCTTGTCTTTGTAAAGGGAAATTCAGATCAACTACCAGAAATCACTAAAACATAGATCCAAACTGCCTGTAATGACCAACTGTAATATGGAAGACTTTTGGTCAGGGTTAGTGAGTACCTTGGGGCAGGCAGAGCACCAATAGGTTTTGTATTTCTGGACCCAGAAGTGACATTTGGTGATCAGTTAAATAATCTAAACTCAACCAAAAAAGTAAGTCTCCGCTTAGAAAAGTCCACATAAAAAACAAATAAACACATATTTTGGTAATATTTCATATTTTTTTTATATCCGGTATACACCTAACATTTGGTTTCAGACACAAGTGCAGAACAAATGAATCTACGCTTCACTGCACAACACTTGAAAACAAACAAAGTCTGTATCACAGGTGCGCAAGATTGTCCATATGGCAATAGCATTCAATATGAACTGAATGGGGCACTGTAGTGGGTATCACAGACTGTGCTTCAGTTTTAAACTGTCACATTTTTACAGGAAGGAAAGAATTAAACTGGTCAGTAGTATGCCTGATGACTTGATGACTGTTGGTGGTTGACTTTCGGTCAACAGGATGTGTATCCACCGTGATTGTTGACACACTGCTGGCAGCGCTTTCTCATGCTGTGCATCATTTTCTGATCAGTCTCTGGGGTATATTGTCCCACTCCTCCAAAAGATAGCGTCTTAGATCTTCAAAGTGTGACTCGGGACCCATCCTCTGGTATACATTTCGCTTAAGATGTCTCCACAGGTGTTCAATAGGATTAAGGTCAAGGGAGCAAGCTGGCCAATCCATTGCCACCAAACCTTCCCTGGCCAAGAATTCACAAACTTCAGCCGCAACATGAGGCCTTGCATTGTCCTGCATCAGGATAAGATTTCCGCCAATGGCACCAGCATATGGCACAACATGCGGTTGCAGGATCTCTGTGACATAACGTCTGGAAGTCATGGTACCATTCAGGACAAGGTCTGTCTTCCTATGGCTCTTGCCCCATCCACTTCAGATAAACGTGGCATAATGTCTTGACCACAGATGGACAAATCCATACCCGACCCTGGGTCCCCATGCTTTTATAACCATTCTTAGCCCAGTTTCTGTCCATATTACACATGTAAAGTTCACTAAAACAATGACCCAGTGTGCCCAAACAAGGACAGGATACTTCACTGAAACCACCCCATTCAAAATAGCCTTTTTGCAAATTGTGGTTTCTGACTTTGTCTCACATTTAGCACATATGCAGTCAAGCATGCACTTTCAATTTGCTGGTCTCGACACATGTTGCACCCAAGGGATTATTCTACACATACATGTAAATTACTTGTCAGAAAACTAACCAAATATGAAACTTTTTTTTTTGGTTGAGTTTATAATATTGTTTCATAACCTTTGTAAACACTGCCCACTTCCAACAAAGACTCCTCTTCTTTCATACATGTGCAGCCTGTGCAAACTTGAAACTTAAGTCTGTCCACACCTTTAGTAGCTTTTTTGAACCTGGATAAATCTGTACATGAACTATAGTATAGATATTTGCTAGCAGCTATATAAAGTTAGGATGTTGCTTGTGCAAACTTACCACATAAGTTTAAGTTTGCTGACACATTCAGGCTGCTAACACTCAATAGTTAAACACATAGATTTCTGTAAGAGCTATGCGCAGTTGAATGCTTTAAAGCCACCAGTTGCCTTTTATGGGTGACTGCCTGTCTCAAGTCAGGAGTGAAATTTGTTTCTTCACATTGGTATTGGAAGAGAAATGTTGATGCTTTGGCAAGTCTGGAATCTCTTTGCTGTCATTGTTGGGTTTGGAATGAATGAATATGGATCATGTTTTTCTGTGCTATTTGTATGACAGTGGATTAGGTGAGCCTAATAGTTGATATTAGAAGAGATTGTCATATAAATATTTTTATGTTCCTGTAAATTGTGAAACTAAAATGCATGTATAGCAAAGTATACACGGTTCCCTTGTAGCAGTTCCCAGATTTACAAAGTATGGCAATCTGGTGTTGATGAAGTGATTTTTACCTCGTGGTAAAATGGGTTTAGCATCATATTTAAATGTCACTTTAAAATTGTGTAAAGTGCGGCTAATCAAAATTTTAAACCCTCTGCATCTTCCAACCTATTACGGATAGACACACCGTTTAAAGTATGAAATACAAGCTTGTGACACCTGTTAATCTAATAGACAGCGAAAAAACCGTAGCATTTGAAATTATGTTAATAAACAGCACTTGAAACACTTAAAAGTCGAATGTCTCCAAAACTTTTATGAATAGAGGTGTCAACCAAACTTCAATTTATACATTTGTGACATAGTCGCATCCAATGAATCATGAACCAAAGTTGTAGCATTCTAATTATTGCAAACGCAAGGGAATACATAAAGGTGAATTCTCTGAATAACTTTAAAACTATTACAGATAGAGGTCTCTTTCCAACTTCAAATTTGTAGGTTTGTGACATAGCCGCATCCAATGAAACACGAATCAAAGTTGTAGCATTCTAATTTATGCAAATCAGGTGAATACGCAAAATTTAAATCTTGAATATCTTCAAACTATTATTGACTGAGGTGTCACTCAAATTCTGTGGATAGATTTGTAGGTTAGGTTGCATCCAATGTACCACAAATCAGAGTTGCAGCAGTTTGATTTATGCAAATAGGCAAATACACAAAATTTAAATCTTGAATATCTTCCAAACTATTATAGACTGAGGTGTCACTCAAACTTCGGTGGATAGATTTGCAGGTTAGTTGCATCCAATGTACCACAAATCAGAGTTGCAGCAGTTTGATTTATGCAAATAGGCAAATACACAAAATTTAAATCTTGAATAGCTTCACGTTATGATAGATTGAGGTGCCTTTAAAATTCAATTTATAGGTTTTTGAATATAGCATGAAAAATATATTATTACAGGAGTTAAATACATACTGAATAGGCGATCTTTAAAAGTTTCCAAGGCACACAGCCTGATTTTCTGACAAGCAAATTAAATTTTCTAGTGTATTTATTTATTTCCGTGCGTCAGTTTTGTGGTCAGTGTTTCTCAGACACCATTGTTCCGAAAAGTACCAAACCAGGCACGATGATAGACCCAGTAGTGAAGCAAATTAAGGTTTTCTAGTTTTAGTACTGAAATTGTTTTGGCCAGTCTTGGCGAAATCTCATCACAGGCGTCGTTACCTTTTTTCATATGTAGATTGGTCATGCAAAATGAGTGGGGTTAGATGAGGAAATAGATATAATACCTGTATCTTTGAAGTTTTGCATCAACCAGAATAGATAATCAACTAGGAAGAATGATTTGCTGCATGGCAAATAAGTGTGTGTGTCTTCAAAGCATACTGGTATGGCAATGTACAACTAGTCTATAGCACAGGAGTAGAAGTTGGAATGGCATCTCTGTCTATTATAGCTTTGAAGTTATTCAAGATTTAAAATGTCCAATGGTGCTATTTAGCATAATTTAAAGTGCTACAACTTTTATTTTTAATTAATTAGGTGCGCAATGGTCAACAACCCCCTTGTAGAAGTTGAAATGACATCTGTATCTATAACAGTTTTGAAGATATTCAAGTTTTAAAATGTACAAATGCTGCTTATTAACATAATTTAAATTGCTACAACTTTTGTTCTAAATTCCTTATATGCGCACTGGTCAATAACCTCCTAGTAGAAGTTGGAATGACATCTCTATCTATTATACTTTTGAAGATATTCAAGTGTTAAAATTTCAAATGCCCTTATTTGCATAATTTCAAACATCTTCATTCCTGTGTATAAAACAGTCAAACTCCATGTATGGAGGTACAATCATGCCAAGTTTGGAGTTTCTATGTATAATAGAGTCCAAGAAAAGTGTCAGACAAATTTGCTAGTAACAAAGAAAGAAGAAAGAAAGAAATAAAGAATTTTAGGAAAAAAAAGAAAAGTGTGTGTTGACACACACACTTTAATTATTCTTACGGCATGTTTTTTTCATAATGCCTGACACCCGGGAAAATGAGCCAGGTATAACAGATGTATCTTACCTGTTTTGCTCTTGTTATGTGCGTGTGTAAGCACTGATAGGTTATATTGTTTTCCACAATATTCTTTCTTTCTTCTATCTGCCTTTGCTCCTTTCTTATCCTTTCAGTTGTGTCAGCTTAAACTCAGACATCATTTGGACCAAAACCTTCAAATTTGGCATAAATATAGCTCCTGTGTTGAGTTTTTCTCATATTGTTCAGAATGTGTATTGGTTGAAAATTATGCAATTAGGGCCATTTGAAAATTTCCATCCCTTCCCAAATGTTGGTTTTATTGGTACAATTCTTGGGGCTGTGCATCTGTTGGACACGTTATAACAGTTATACAATTTAAATTGATGCTAATTATGGACACTTCAAAACTTTAAATATTGACGAATTTTTGCTAAAATTTTATAAACTTCAGTGTAAATGATTATCCATAGCATAAGCCCGTAGCATAATTTATAGGTGGGTTGTTTATGTTTCCCATGGAAGCTATAGGCCAGGGAGGTATGCAGTATGAAACCCTTCAGAAGGCTGGAAAGTGCTTTATTGACTTGGCTGTTTGCTAGCCATGCAGATGGTTCTTGGGCACAAGGGTCAGGCGCAGAGGTCATGGAATCCCACATAGGACTGAGGTGGGGGGAGCTTTGTTTTCTTGGCTCTCTGCCAGCCATCCAGATGGTCCTCGGGTGCGGAGGTTGGGGGCAGAGGTCGGGCGCAGAGCTTGGGCACAGAACTTGGGCACAGAGGTCGGGCTTAGAGGTCAGGCACAGAGCTTGGGCCCAGGGGTGGGGCGCAGAGGTCAGGCACAAGCCTTGGGTGCAGCATGGGTACATATGGGATGTCTTCCCCCAGCATAGGAATATGAAATGTTCAGTTGTCAGCTAAGCCAGAGGGGCACAGTCAGATAGACAGACTCAGATGTGACAGCACTGAAGGACTATCAGCACTTTGTCGTCAACTCGTTGCACATTTTAAGATCTCCTGAATAAATGGTGAAAAGTGATCTACAATGTTCATTTCTTTAGGTGAAAACCTAACACTGGTGGCAAGCGGCAGGACCAAGGAATGATAATACAATTCAGGAGACTGGTGGGTGATCCATAGCCCAGCAACATGACTGTCAGCTTGGTTGAGAAACATGAAGTGGTTGAATGCTGCAAGTGCTTTTCTCTACTGAAATGCAAAGATACTCTCCACAACTGCCCTGGAGTGGAGAACTGTAAGACAGAGCCCTGCATGACAGACTTCTGTCTACTTTTGGTATGTAGCAGAAGAGGACAAACAAAAGACTGCATTTCTTACAAGAAGTGGTTTATGGGAATATAACGTTATGCCAATGGGCCTCTCAAACTCCCCATCCACATTCTCCAGGTGTATGGAATTGGTGATGAGAGGGCTACAATGGGACTGCCTAGTTTAGTAACTGGGTGATATGGTTACCATAGCAACCAGTTCAGAGCAAATGATTGACAGATTAGACCAGGTATTCACCCAGCTGCAACAGGCAGGGCTGAAATTGAAGCCAGCAAAATGTTACCTGTTTCAGAAGGAGGTTACATTCCTGGGCCATGTTGTGACACCGGAGGGGATCAAACCAGATCCAGGCAAAGCTGAGGCTGTAGTCAATTGGCCTACCCCAAGAATCACAACTGATGTGAGATCATTTTTTGGACTTGTGGTAATACAGGCATTTCATAAAAGGGTTCTCTGAAATTGCAAGTCCAGTGAATAGCTTGTTAGAGGCCGGAGGTTCGAGTGGACTGGTGACTGTCAGAAATCATTTGAAACCCTGAAGGCTGCCCTGACCAGTGATGCAGTCATGGCATATCCAAATGATAAAGGTTTATGGGCACTGAACACCGATGCCAGTGCCAGGTCCATTGGAGATTGCTTTAGCCAGGTTACATGGTGTGCGGTGGAACGACCTGTAGCATGTGCCAGCAAGTCACTCACAAAGGTTCAGTGATGATACTGTGTCACCAGAGGAGAGCTGCTAGCAATTGTGGTGTTTCTACAGACATTTTGTCATTATTTAATTGGTAGAAGCCTCATTATCTGCACAGATCATAGTGCACTGAGATGGGTAATGTCCTTCAAAGAGCCACAAGACCAGATGGCTCGCTGGCTAGAGCTGATTTCACAGTATTATTTTAAAATCTTGCAGAGAGCTGGATCACGTCACCAGAATTGTGATGGTCTGAGTCGTGTCATATGTGATGCTGAGGAGTGTGACTGCTATGACGGGGATACTGTGCTTCAAGATTTGCCATGTGGTGGATGTGATCATTGTCAAAGAAAGCACCAAATGTGGTCAGATTTCCTTGAGTTGGATGATGTTGCACCCTTGAAAGCAAGGCCAGTGCAGCAAGTAGCCTGTAAAATACAGCCAGTGAGAAAAGGAAACAGTGATTAGGAAACCCTGACCAGACAGGGAAGAAATTTCTGCCATAGCCCGTTTGCAAATACGTGTGTTGTGGTCACATTTCTCCTGGGCTGCCTGAGATGTGTAGTTACTCAGACTGCCAGAGCTGTTTGTCACAGTTGGTGTTGTTTCACATGCTGTAAACACTGTGGTAGCTCATGAGTTCAAGCCTCATGCCATACAGTACCCACCAGTGGAATACACAAAAAGAAAGTGCCAGGGTCTGAGAGTCCTGAAGCTAGTAGCAAGACAGGAGGACAAGGTGATATACCAGAGGGAAATGACCCCATTCTATTGCCAGAGCCATTGCCATTGTATATACTCATGTGACAGAACGCTTGGGAAAGTATGGGGGAAAGACAAAAGTGCGATTATGTTAGCAGACTGATGGTTAACTCTTATGATGTAGGTGATTTGGTGTACTACCTAGACATAACTAGAACAGTGGGCTCCAGTCCTAAGTTGAACTCTGAAATATGGAAAGGACCCTGTATTATAGTGCAGAAGCACAGTGCACTTCTGTACAAAGTCCAGAGTCATCCTAGGGCAAAGCCCAAGATTTTACATCATGATCGTCTGAAGCCATATGTGAGCCAAGACTGGGCTGCATGGGTAACTGGGTTTAAGAAAACAGTCATAAGTCAGGTTCATAAAACTGTGGACGTAGCTATTCAACCTGATCAGCCAGATGTCAACAGTCAAACTGTCCATGATGTTATGACAGAGACTGAGGCTCCTCCATCCAAGAATGTGCCTGTTGCCAGCACACCTACAGATCAAAGAGCAAGCAACAGTGAAACAAATGAAGGGGAATCTCTGTCACTGCAAGAAGTGCATACCTCTAATCTGTGTGCTGACACCAAGAATAAGACAAGTGAATACCTGGACTTATCTGTGAAAGAAAGGGGTTGCCACCTCAGAAAATAAATCTGAAACTTGCCAAATGAAAACAAGAGGCAAACAGTTAACTTTAGGTCTTCAACACAAGGGTGATGTGGAATGCAACACAGATAAACATGCATTATCACCTGTCCAGAGGAAAAGGAAAAGCAAACAGTGGAGTTCTAATCCCTATAGGCACTACAGGCCTGAGGAAACACACACAGTTTCATGGTTGCTAGACCAGGCATCTGAACATTACCATTGAGTTTTCCTTATATACAACTTAATTCAAGGCCCAGACTTGAGTTGGAAAGTTGTTGCTATTCCTGCCTGAGAGTGATAGAAAAATAATGCAGGACTCAGGTTCCTATTCAGTTCAAAGGGCAGATGGCCACGTGTGAACAAGCAGAAGCTGGTTGGAGTGTACCAGCCTCCCACCAGGTGTCCTGAGGCATACTGGCCACCCCAGATGCATCAAAAGACTGGCCAGTCAGGAGGCTGCCTGCCTGGTGCCATGGCCTATTGTAGCTGTAATTGTACTGAAGCCTGGAAAATGAGGCCCTGACAAGTACAGAGGACTGGAGTACTTTTGGAATGTATTGGTGGATCAGGGGGGTCCAGAAGACACTGCCTTTTCTATCAGCTGTGTCCACTTTGCCACGGCAACAAATGGAAGGGCTTGTGAGATGGCACCAAAGCTGTTCAAGATGGTGGCTGTTTGCATCCCTGGGGAGACCACTGGTCATGTGATGGGGTAGGTACCATGCTACCACAGATCAGTTTGTTTTTAGTAGATGAAAAGTGAACACCAATTTCCAAGGAGTCCTATAGTGAGTAAATTGAGATCAGAAGATAAAATGCAGTCAGTGTATTAAGAAGTTGGCAAGCCAAAGGAGCCTGATATGGCATAAGGCAGAATGTCATGGGAGAGGGATTTGTGGCTGTGAGCCCTGTGGCAAAGCATTTGCCTCCAAGTCATGGCTGACCAGGCACTGTGATACCCTAGCACATAAAGTGTGTGGAGGGTGGCATGCTACATCCAGCCCCCACCAAGCTTCGTACGGAAGGGTTCGAGGACATGGCCAGCCCAGAGACCTAGGAGTTAACCCATAGCAGTGGCTCCAAGACATCTCCACAGGGCCTGCTATCTAAGGTTATGTATGAACCCATCTCCAATCCAAGTACCCCACGGCAGGATGAAGAAATCTACTGTCCTCCAGTACCTGTGGAGTTTGAAGACACACAGTCAGCTGCCACCACTACTGCACTGGAAACCCAGCTTTTCATAAAGGGGTTTGAGGATGTACCCAGCCCAGAAGTTTTTGTGCCAGCCCCAGGCAGTGGCTCCACGAGCACAGCACCACAGGACCTGCTACCTGAGGCCATCTCTGAATGCATCTCCAGACCAGGTACCCCACTGCAGGATGAACCAGTTAACTGTCACCAATACCTGAGGAGTTTGCAGTTTATCAGCCAGCTCCCCCCACTGGTGTATTGGAAGATACCAGTCTTCAAAGGTTCAGTCAAAGGGTGGAACCCAGAAATGAAAAAATGCACAAGCTAGTTGAATGGGAGTTGGACTATCTTAATGATCTCCTGGGAGTATGCACACCCTGGGGGTCAGGACAGGGAGAACTCCCCACCATATCTACCCCTGGGGCAGGAACCAGAGCCATTTCAGCTGCCTGTATCCCAGGACCAGGAGGGAGAGGCATCTCAGCTGTCTGCATCCCAGGACCAGGATGGAGATCCATCTCAGCTGCCTGTATCCCAGGACCAGGAGGGAGAGCCATCTCAGCTGCCTCTATCCCAGGACCAGGAGGGAGAACCAGCTCAGCAACCTGCATCCCAGGATCAGATGGGGGAGCCGTCAATGCTGCCTTAACCCCAGGACCAAGGCGGGGAGCCATTCCCACCACATCTGCCACAGGGCCAGGAGCCGGAGCCATCCCTGCAGTGCCTACTCAGGGGCCAAGGGCATCCCCTCAAATGACCACAGGACATGGATTGTGCAGGCAAGAAACTTTGCATGGAGGGCCGTCTATACAATGCTAAGCTGTCCTTGTTAAAGATCCTCAACCTAATACAAAACAAGGAGTCCCTACTCCTAAAGCAAATCAAGGAGAAAATGATACAGGTGGCTGTGGATCAGACGAGGGACCTAAAGCAGTCCATACATGGCCACCAAACCTGGACACTTTGGGCTTGTTGCCAGGCTCAGTGTGGCCCCCACTCCGGACTCTGCCCTCAGGCAAATTCACCTTGCCTATGGGCACATGATGAATCTGGCCAGCTGTTCTACATGCAAGGGAGTGAAGATTTTTCTAACAGAGCATTAGGACTCTGGAAGTGTGGACATTTTCCCATTAAATATACATTGACGTGACTTTGCTTACTGTGGTGGTGAGTTGTGTCATTGATGTACATGGTGAGTGTGCAAAACTATGGACAAGAAGTTATTTATTGTGGTGGTGGTGGTGGATTTCTGTAAATATAGTGTTCAGAACTATGGATATAACTTTGCTGATTTGCGGTGGTGGATCCTTTTTGTACAAGGCGAAGGTGCAAAAACCATGGATATAACTGTGCTCAGTGGTAGTGAACCTTTTTGTACATAGCGAGTGTCAACCTAAGGACATGACTTTACTGGATGAGGGACCCATGTATATATAGTTGTAGAATTGTAAAATGAGACCAGTATAAATTTTGATTTCCGTTCTTCTGCACATAGTAGAATTGATCTTTGCAGATTTAGTCAGTGGCCAGTACCTGTCACTGATGGATATTCTAAGGTGGCGAATACTTACTGAACACTTACAAATGTCAGCACTGGCTGATCTGTAAAACCTTTTTTTTTTCTTTATTCATGTAAATAAATGGACTGTTGGAAGAGATATTTTCAATTCTTTTTAAGATTTTGTCAGTGGACAGTACCTGTCACTAATGGACATTCTGGGAACACTAATAAGTGTCAACAGTAATCATTCTTGACATGTAAGGCATGGTTATTTTTATCATGTCAAGAATAGACACCTGAAACTTAAAGACACCACTGTTTTAAGAATACTCTCATGTGTTTGATCACTCAAGTGGTCATAAGCTACATATGTGTGTAGAGATACCTATCAAGTGTAAGCTCCACCATGCTTTTAATTATGCTGAAGTGTAAAGTGCAGTGCTCAACTTCAAGTATGAGTAGTAGGCTAGCTGAGGTAACTTTAGCATATTTTTTTGATATCGTAATGACACAGATCAGTAATGTCCAGCAGAACATAACGCTAAGGGGGGGGGGGGGGGCGAGGCAGGAGTGAGGAATTTTTGCTAAAATTTTCAACACTTCAGTGTAAATTATTATCCATTGCATAAGCCAGTAGCATAGTTTAAAGGTGGGTTGTTTATGTTTCCCACGGAAGCTATAGGCCAGGGAGGTATGCAGTAGCAGTAGTAGGGTAATCCCCTGGGACCCTTGGGGAAACCCCTCAGAAGGCTAGGAAGTGCTTTATTTACTTGGCTGTCT
Source organism: Hermodice carunculata (assembly GCA_964020975.1). Classification (NCBI taxonomy): domain Eukaryota; kingdom Metazoa; phylum Annelida; class Polychaeta; order Eunicida; family Amphinomidae; genus Hermodice; species Hermodice carunculata. The sequence continues at coordinate 58,410,690 of OZ026619.1, forward strand.
GCCAGCCATCTAGACGGTTCTCAGGCGCAGGGGTCAGGTGCAGAGGTCATGGAAATCTCACATACGACTGAGGTTGGGATGGGGGGAGCTTTGTTTATTTGGCTCCCTGCCAGCCATCCAGATGGTCCTCAGGTGCAAGGGTCGGGCGCAGAGCTTGGGCACAGAGGTCCGGCACAGAGGTCGAGCACAGATTTTGGGCCCAGGGGTCGGGTTCAAAGGTCAGGCACAAGCCTTTGGGCGAAGCATGGGTATATAAGGGATGTTTTCCCCAAGCATAGCATTATGATATGTTCAGTTGTCAGCTGAAGCCAGAGGGGCACAGTCAGACAGGCACATACATCACTTAGATACCAGACGAAGATGTGACAGCACTGAAGCACTATCAGCACTTTGTTGTCAACTCGTTGCACATTTTGGGATCTCCAGAATAAATGGTGAAAAGTAATCTACAGTCTTCATTTCATTAGGTGAAAACCTAACAATATCTTCAGAACGATGGTATAGAGGTGTTACTCCAACTTCAGTTCATGGTTTTGTACTGTAGACACACCCAATAAACCACAAACAAAAGTTGTAAAATTTAAACTTATGCAATTTGGGGAACCATTAGTATTTCAAAGTTGAATACCTTTAAAACTATTGTAGATAGAGGTGCCATTCCCAGTTGCATATCTGGGTTTGTATTATAAGCAACTCATATGGCATGCAAACAAAGTTGACGAATTTAAATTTATACTGATTTCATTGAGCTTTCTTTCAAAACATATTGCCAATTTTTGCCATACCATGGAAAAACTAGTTACTGGTATCTACCTGCATACTGTCATGTAACCATTTTGCATGCATAATAAGTTAACTGAGGGTTTCAGAACCTATTTTATAGGCTATTTAGTTCATAGTGGGATTAACTGTCTGCTTCGAAAGGCCTCTTATAAGGCAACTCTAAATGCAACCCAAAATGGCCTTTTAAGGTAGCTTCAATAGGAATGTCACACTTTGTGCTAGGCATAGTGGTTTTTCAAGAGAGGTGGTCTTTGGTGAAAGGAGCATTACAAACTGAGAAACACTTCATGTATTAAAATATATATCCTGTGTCAGTGCAGTTCTTGGCGTTGTGCCTCACTCATATGATACAGGAACAAAGTTCTCTAATGCATCAAATTAACCCTTGGATTATAACTATGTGTATTTAAAGTGTGTGTGTCAACACACGCTTTTCTGTTTTTCCTGAAATTCTTTCTTTCTTTCTTTTTTCTTTCTTTCTTTCTTTCTTTCTTTCTTTCTTTCTTTCTTTCTTTCTTTCTTTCTTTCTTTCTTTCTTTCTTTCCCTCTTTCTTTCTTTCATTCTTTTTTTCTTCTTTCTTCTTTACCAGCAAATTTGTCCGACACTTTTCACGAACACTATTATGCACAGAATCTCCCCACTTGGCATGATTGTACCTCCATACAAGGAGTTTGACCGTTTTATATAAAGGAATGAAGATGTTTAAAATTATGCAAATTAGGTGCATTTGAAATTTTAAAACTTGAATATCTTCAACACTATTATAGATAGAGATGTCACTTCAACTTCTACTAGGGGGTTGTTGACCATTGCGCATGTAATGAATCTAGAACAAAAGTTGTATCCATTTAAATTATGCTAATCAGCAGTATTCGAAATTTTAGAACTTGAATATCTTCAACACTTTAATAGATAGAGATGCCATTCCAACTTCTGCTGCTGTGTTATGGAATAGTTGTACTTTGCCATACCAATATGCTTTTAAGACACGCACACTGATTTGCTATGCAGCAAATCATCTTTCCTAGTTATTGTATATGTTTGTTTGAATGATGTTGTACATGTCACTGTACATACTCAGCCATACTACCCAAAAGGACTGAGTTTCTCTGCAATCGGCACCTGCCTAAAGTGGGCGCTTTTTCATTAACCCTTAATGTGCTAACCACTGCTATAGTTGCTTTCTAATTACCATTAAACATGTAATGGTTGAAAGAGTCAAATTCCTCATGAAGATACCTTTCATTCAAATACCAGCAAGCCTTGTCTGAAGCAAAAGTAGTCTTAGTCAACAGTTTTCCTAGGGACACTTTGCCCGCACTGTGCGCAAAGTGTCTCGAGGAAAGCTGTTGACTCAATCCTAAATCAACACTTTAAGCGTTAACTTTTGTTGAAGAACCAGTGTCTCCACTCCTGACATGAACGGAATGGTAGTTGGTAATCAAAGCTCCAGGTCAGGCACGCATTACATAACCTCTCAGGATGGTGACTATGTTTTCTTTGATGCCAGTGAGCAGGATCTATCACATTTATATGTTTATTATCACATCCATTACAGATAAAACCATAATGCTCCCATGTAATATAGTCCGGGGGGAGGGCAATGTAATTGTGTACAACTTGCTTATTAAGATTGCATGATTATAAGGTCCATAGTGCCATAATTTCTATTTCATGTGACGGTACATTGATAAATCACCTGCCGTATGTGATCATTTTGGGCTTGTCCTGGGGCTGGTCATTCAACGGAAGAACTCATGTGTATTGGTATAAAGTGGTATCTGCTGTATTTGGCCTGCCCTTCAGCAGAGAAAAAGTGACCATACAGAAAATGGCCTTTCACTACAGGTAAATTTACAAGAAACCCTGCTCCTCCAGCAAATGTAACCACAACAGCGGTGTGGTTGTTCGTAGTCGTGACCAGACGCACCAGGTGTACCAGTGTATTTGTTAGAGTGTTGCATCTTTTGATCACATTGAGTTGATATATATTCAGTAAATTACACTAATGGATAGCATTTGGGACTTTGAATACCCCCATAAGATTAAAGCAGAATGAAAATAAATGTTGCTATCTTAGGTACGTTTATTTGTTGTGGTTTAATTGTTGAACACGTGATCAAAAGTTGTGCAAAAGATTAATGCCAGTTGATTCATTTACAACACCCAAATTATGCGTAAACTGTGGAAATAAGTGTTTGGGAGAAAATTTAATATATATATATTTAATTCCTTTTAAACCGACAAATCTTAGACTTGCTGCAAGAATAAACTCAGTCCTCCCTTGGCACCGCGGAAAGGCTTAGCACCTTCAATTTCCGAACTACTCATTTTGATTATAAACCAATCTCTTAGTACTAAAATGTTCCCAAAGAATTTTGAAAATTGCGAAAATTATACCACTATATAAGAAACACGATGAAACTATTTTAGAAAGTTATTGCCCTATTTCCTTACTTCGTGTAATGTCTCAAATCTTCGAAAATTTTGTATATTTATAAGTGAATGAATACTTTGTTTCAAAGTCGTTACTTTACAGTCAACAGGCTTTGAAAAACTACATTCAACAAAAATGGCAACTTTAGAATTCATAAATTGAATAATGAAATTCCCAAATTCCAGTAACCTACCTATAACTTTTTTCGAGACCTATCGAAAGCTTTCGACACCCTGGACCATCATTTTTTTTTTTTGCATAAAGTAAAACATCACGACATTTCTGGCTCTTCCCTAAATAGGGCTAAAGACTATGTCCCAAACAGTCAACAATATGTGTATTTTGATGACATCTGTTCAAACATGTTGCCTTTAACAGTGGGGGTCCCCCAAGGATCTATCCTTGGTCCGCTCCTGTTTATAATATATACAAATGATATGCTGTAACAATGTACTGTTTTGGCCAGTTAATTTTTTAACAAAGTTGTAATTATTCTTATTTAATTATCGTAGTAACTTTACATTGAAATTGTGCTTTATTGAGGTATGACAAACCCATGTGGAAGCTCTGACAAACCCCACCCCAAAAATTTCTCTATTTTTTAGGAACCTCAAATCTTGATTGAACCAGTTTAGAAGTAATATATTTAGAAACTACTTAAACTTGCTATCTGCGTCATTCTCATCCATTGATTCCGTTTCCTTACATGGCCTTTTTCCATTAGCTTAATGATCGGTACCTCTCATGTGACTTTTGCATCCTATGTCTATCCCTGTCTTGGGGTTTCTTGTGAGGGTTGTGCTGGACAGGATACATACGCTGTGTATTTTGCTTCTATGTACAGTTGCCACTTTGGAACAATATAAGAAGCACAGAACATTTTCTGCATTTGTTCATTTATTTCACAACGAAAATTATTTAACAACGAGAATTATTTCACAACGAGAACACCCACAAGGCTATAATTGGTGCCATGACCAGGATATATATTCATTGGGATATATACCTATCAGGACATTTTCACACAAAGTCTGAAACTAGGGAACTTTGGACAAAAGATTAGTGTAACAATACTTACTTGTTTTAGGGGTTTCAAGAGCCACTCTTTTTTTTAAACAAAATCAGTATCTTGTGCTTTAACTTCAAAATGGTAATCAAGACCCAAATGCTGCTGGTAATTTTCCCAATGTGGATCCAAATTTTGTGCCTCTTCAAGTGATAAGTGACAATTTTCAGTCACGGCTGTATGAACTGCGTATGCAGGGGTTTGCCAGTCAGATCCCAAATTTCAGTGGGTCAGAAGCAGGGACCCAATTGCTCTGGCAATGGATCAGAGAGATGGAAAAATTAGCTATGACTCTAGGTGGGGACTCAGACCGTTTAAAAGTTTTAGCGATTCACACCCTGAAAGGTGCAGCCACTGAGTTTGCTGGCAGAATTCTTAGGCAAGAGCCTCAAATGTCTTGGCAAACACTCAAAAGCAAATTATTGGATCGCTTCAGTGATCAAAGTGACAGTCAATAGGCTCTCCAAACTATGCCCAGGTTCAGGCAGAGAAGTAGGGAAAGGTGCAAAGTTATTCTGAAAGATTGTGTGAATTAGCCGAGGAAGCATTTGAAACAACCAATATGAGTAATAGCTTAATACAGCAACAGCTGATTGATGCACTTATAGAGGGGATCAGAGATGACATGGTAGCCAGTAGAATCATAGAGAAAAGACCACAAAAACTGGATGAGGGAGTAAAAATTGCCTCAAATTAACAGCTTATAAACAAGTCCTTTGATTACGGAGACAAAATCGGGTTGAAGAGCCCATGAATGTCTCAGCAATTTCAACAAATTCAGTGGCAGAGAGATTGGGTAATGTTGAGCAATTACTCCAGCAAGTGCTGAAGGTAAACATTTCAAATGGAAGCCGACCAGCAAACACAAACAGTTCATGAAACAAGCAAACAAATTTGTTTGATAGTTCGGGCAATAAATTTTGTAACTACTCCCGAAAGCCTGGACATTTTTACCTTGATTGTGGCAAGGGACAAAGAGATCAGGCTAACTGACAGGGTAATAATGCAAACCAGGGGGCTTATAATATCAATTCCATGCAAAGCCAGCAGGGAAACTAACTTCCCCTGGTGGTGAAAATGGCCCCACTCCACCAGGTTTATGGTTTGAAAAGGCATCTACTCCCATGATAATCATAGAGTTTGGTACTTTTACAACTGACGCTATTATAGATACGGGGGGGGGGGGGGGGCGGACATAACCATTATGTCCCATGAGCTGTTTAATAAGATTCCACCAGCAAACAAGGGTCCACTGAAGCCTGGGAAATTTACGAATGGAAATGTAGTTGGCATTTCAGGGACACCATTACAATCAGAAGGAGTGTTTCAGATAAAGTTTCAAGTTGGACACACTACATGGTAAAACCTTTGTATCCACCTAACGAGGGCAAGTAAAAAATTCAAATAGTTGAGGTATCTTCAAAAAAAATTCCACTCTGATTTATCAAAAACCTTTTCAAATCTACAAGTACTAAAGGTGCAGGATTTCTGTTCTCATTAGTATAATTTATGAGACTTAGAATTTTGTTAATGTTTTCATTTATATACCAGTCCTATAGATATGCAGTTTGGTCTTCATGTATAAGTGTTGGTAGGACTTATTTTTAATTGTAAATGCAATGTATTTTGTTGCTAACTTATAATTTTGATTCAATAAGGAAATTGGTCTACAGTTTTTTTTTAATCTAATATGTTTTTATCTTTTTTTGTAAGTAAGGAAATGACACCATGCCGTCGGGTTTCTGGATGCCACGCCAATTTAATAAGCTACATTTAATGCCTTTACTTATTTTGATTTGATATCTGACCAAAAAAAATTGTAGAATTCGGCCGGAAATCCATCTGACACAGGTGATTTTCCATTTTGACAACTCTTCAATGTGTCAAGTAACTTTTGCTCTGTTATCTGACCTTCATACTGCTTTTTTCCTACTTCTGTTAGTTTTGGAATATTCTCATCATGTGCTAAAGAAGCCTTCTGTATACATGTTGCATCATCTTCCATTTCATCATACGTTTTGTTACTTGTATACAGATTTTGATAAAAAAATGTTGTTCCTCTTTAACTATATCTGACGCGTCAATTATAATTTTGGGTTCTGATTTAAAGTTTGTTAATGGTTTTGTTATTATAGTTTCTCTTCTCCGAATTAAAGAAATATTTCGTTGGTTTTTCACCTTCCTCATACCACCATTTTTTTATGTGATCATTGCTCCCTGTACCGCATACTTCATTTCAATTTCTAATGGTGTTTTTACTTCTATTTGTTCTTCTGCTTCTTGTGGGCCATTTTCTACAAATTCATCTTCTAGATATTTTAGTTCAACTTCCAAAGTTTCAATTTTCTTTTTCCTCTCCTTTTTTCGACTTAAGAACTAAATTGTTTTTGCTCTTATCTCCATTTTCAACATTTCCCATAACATTATATCATCTTCATTCTCATACAAATTATTTACCTCTGTTATGCATTCTTTAATACGACTTACGTACTCCTTATCTTTTAACAGACAACAGTTGAACTTCAAAAATCCTGGACTTCCTTTATTTAAAAAAAAACTGTAAAGATAATTTAATTACTAAATGATCCAATTTGTAACCAGGGAGAATATCAGTTTCTGAAACTAATCCGCATAGACCAAATGGAATAAGAAAAAGTCTAATGGACAATGTATAGGGGTGGGATTTTTCCTTCTCCAAGTGTATCTTTCTGTTGCAGGATTCTGTTGTCTCCAAATATCAAGTAAGTCTGATTCTTCCATCCAAGTTTTCACTAAATCTTGCACTTTGACATGAGTTGTGGGGTTAGCTTCTTTTTTAACTTTTGCAATGTCTAAATGGTCTCCACCTATCATTCTATGATCGTTTGGCAGGTTTTCAATTTTTCCCATTAAAGTCTCATAAAGCTCTGGACTGTCACTATTACAACCATATGTACATTTGTTACTGTAATCCATTTTTTATTTAGGGTTATATCTCATATAATAAATCTACAATCTTCATCTTTAATGATCTCATGTATTTCATGCTCTTCGGCATGTGCTACATTGGGCCGATAAACTCGCCCATAACAGCACAGGAGAAGCAAGTATCTTTGGGCGGGGTTCCTCACCCATAACAAAGGAAGGGTTAACACTCGAACTAATGATTAATGTTCATTCTGGTAGAAGAAATGATGTATATGCGTTTGTATATTTACCCGCTAGATGTCACACTAAGAAAAATACCACTGCGATAACATTACAGTGTTAATTTTATGGCTTTCCAGAAAATTGGTGAAATTGTGATTTTCCATTTGCCCCCTGACCCATTCCGAGGATTCTCGGATTTGTTTTTGTTGTTGTTGTTGTACATAATCCCTAAGTGCAGTTAACCTCCTATTCAGTACCTCCGCTGGGAGGATGATTTTGCATTTTGAATGCAGGAAAAAGCTGTTGCACTTTTGGTATCCGTTTGAAATACAAATATATCAGCAAAGTTTATCAGGCTTACAATACAAGTATGGTAGGTCCGTATGGTTTGTGATTAGTTAGTGCAATGCAAAAAGAGAACGCCACCTTTGATCCCCTTCCCCTGAAGTGTGGTCTAAATGTGAAAATGATCAAAATGATGAATCCTCCCTAAGTGAGTGCCTGTCTCTAGTGGCCACCTTTCTCCGAGCCCGTTTTCCAACCGCTACCCACCACCTCTGCAAAGTCGACACTTTCATCTGATTCCAAGAGTGCCCAATTATCACAAGTTTTACTGTGTATATCATGGGCGTGATTATAAATTGAATAGAAGCAAGTCCAGTATCACTCTTCCGCAAAACTGTCCATCCATATATCAAAGAGGCACGATGCACTGTGAAAACGAAAAAATATTGTCAGTGGGCAGCACAAATGGGTTATAAGCATCCAGGGTACAGTGTGGTAAAACTCCAACTCCAACGGTTCGGTTTCATGCTGTTTCACTTCAAATATATTTGTGACCCAACAAGTGACATTAATAAGGAGCAAAATGACAACGGCCTGACGAGCATATTTCGATGACTGTCCATCTTTTGGGGTCACTTTCAAACATTTCCACAGTAATACAGTTTGGAACGTAGTCTGGACTATCTCTAAAAAGGCAGAAATAATTGTCAATGCTTTGATCCCGAATGACTGATATTGCCCTGCTTTCTTAAGGAAAATGGCTGCATAGACCGTGAATGCAGTTTTCAGGAAGACCCCACCAAGTGCAATTACCAAAAGACTGAGGTCTAATTTTACATTGCTTTGAGGACTACGGACATTTTTTCTTAAGGCTATCATGATTAACCAAGTAGAAATCATGGCACATGTGTAGAGAGTTATGCCCTGACCGTGGTAAATGGCCATTGCAGTATCTTTTCTATCTGGATCTGTGTGCATTATGGAGAATGCGACAATAACAAGTAGAGACGTAACTAGCAATAAAGTACCCAGCAACAAACCCACAATGCTGTTGTGACAGCTGGCTTGAAATGTCAAACTGTTCTGTCTGTCATTCTTTTGGCCTGGGGTATGTTTGGTATGTTCTCGAGGTTGCTGTCCAGGTTCCTCTGTTGTATCACTCATTTGCTGAAGTGCATTTTCAAATTGAACCTGTCGATGTGCAACATCTCTCTCGTGCTGTTGTTCAGCTGGATCTCGATATTGACCCTGGCCATGTGCAACATATGTATTATGCATTTTTTGGTCAGTATTTTGAGGTTCAAGCTGTCCATGTGCAGCATCTGTGTTGTGCTGTTGCTCAAGTTGACTTTGAAGTTGACTTGGAGGATGTGTATCGGCTGTGGCGTGTGGTGTTCTTCCATGGTGAACATTCTGTGGTGCTTGCCCTATGTTCCTCCACAGATTGTAAAGTATGCCTGGAAAGTGCATACAAGACATAAAAAGAAAGGAAGATTTGCTTGAAAGCAGACCTGTGTGCTTCCCGAACTTGCATACACTTAAATACTAAATCTTTCTTCGTGGTTTATCAGATCTGCCTCCAGGACAAACATGTGAATTTAATCGGGAATGATACCTCTACCTATAACAGCTTTGAAGATAGTCTAGATTATAACTTTATAAGTAGCCCTAATTAGCATAAATACGAGATATTTGGAGTAATATCAGTATTAGTAAGTACACTTACCTCATGACCACCATCTGCCTGGACCTATGTGTCTGGGTTTGATGGTCATGAATTGAGTTGAGTTTTGACTTGTTTGATTTGAAAATCTAATAGTCCCATGGCGCCACCTCTCCGTTCCTGTGGAACTGATGGTGACTCCTGGTGTGCATGCTCCCCATATCGTCCTTCCTCTTTGGAGATTGGTCAGTTGACATCAGCTGTAAGAGGAAGCGGGGTTGGTCAGATGGGCTTCTCTGGTGGTCAAGAGGTAAGAACGTGTACTTACTAATATTGATATTACTCCAAATATCTTGTATAGTTATGTAAGGTTACGTTTCGCCCACTATTTGTGGATATATGATCATAAAGGTGGTAGGTGTAACATCACTGGCACACTGATTGTATTTGACCCCTAGGGCTGGCAGCCAGGGGGGTAACCATTGGTACGTGTGGGGAGGCAACCCCTTAAGGGAAAACCTCAGAGCTACATGGAGTTGAGGCTGTCAACAGCAAAATCCAGTCAAAACTGGAAACCCTACTTCCCAACCAGCATGGGACAGCATTGAACCCCCCGCACCCCACTGCTGTTCACCCACCAACATGACAACTGTCTGAAAGGCACCAGCAGCAAGATCTCATAGGCCTTAAATATCATCTGCTTAATCCATGACGTAATCTTGTTTCTGCAAACTTGCTCCATTCTCGGGCTACTCAGTGGTAGAAGGGGGGCAGACCTCTGTCCTCTGAGTTTGTCAATGTGGGAAAGGTACCAGCAAAGAGCTCTCACTGGGCACAGGGCTCTTTCCTCAAGAGGATGAGTGGCATTCATAGCACAGAGAGTAAAACCCTTCAAGGCCATAGCGGGATCTCGAGCCACTTGGTTCTTTGCAAGGAAGCCCAAGTGAGGCCTTAGGGGTACCTGGGAGTGGTCAGGTGACCATTGCAGTCATTAGCCAGAACATAGATCTCGCTTTGCTTAGCCCGCAAAGCAAGTGTAAATAGAAGAAAAAGTTTTCCACATCCAAATACTTGAGGGAAACCTGCCTAGGGTCTTCAAGGCACTCAAATGGCCACTTCTTCAACATGGCTAAAACCAGTGGTAGGTCTGACCTGGGCAGGACTTGTCTTGTCGCTGGCCTGTTGGTGTAGAAGGATGCAATGAACACTGACAGATAAGGATTGCTCCTGATGTGAATGTCTAGGACATTGGTAAGGGTTAAACAGATGGCTGACTGAGAACCCACCACTGTTCTGGAACTCTTGCCTAAGACTTCCCACAGATACAACAGGAAGTCAGGGATGTTGGCAATATGCAGAGACCAAGTATGAGTTTCCTTACTGGCACACCAGTCAGAAAACACGTTACACGAAGCCAAGTAAATAGTTAGAGAAGAAGATCAAAGCCCTCCTCAGGCAATTCTATATGAGACCAATTCTGAGAAGCCTCTGTCAGAGATGTGCTGTGAGATAACTGCCAAGCATAAAGGCTGAGCACCTGAGGGTTCCTGTGGAACATGCTTGTTCACTGCTGCACCAGAAGTAACCGTAATGGAGGCTCAAAGCTTAATTCCAGTAGGTCTACCAAGCAGTCACCTGCCAGAGGTGACCAGGATCTGATTACAATCATGGGACAGAAAGTTGTGCAGTACCTATGAAAAGATATGGCAGGGCAGTAAGGTGTTTTTTTGCAGTTTTGCAATCTCACAAGTCATGAACAGATCCATGTGTGGAGTTTGCCATCTTGGCCACATGGCCTGAATGACCCTGGGGTGGAGTGACCACCCTGTCCCTATCAGCTGACCCCTTGTTGAGAGTTGGTCAACCAGGACATTCCAACGTACTGCTGTGTGCATCACCTGATGGTGCTAGGACCACTACATCCCCCACTGGTCTGGGTGTCTTACTCCTACTTCCCCTTTGCCTACACTTACAATCTGAGCTCTCAGACCCCAGAGCTCAGGAATTATGCATATGCACTGGTGCTTTGGCTGGCACTCGGGACTTGTGGTCAGAGTACTTGAAGCCGAGTGCTGGGACTGGCCGGGGTGTTGGCTTTCCGTATGTCTTGGATTTATGGTTCAAGCACTTGGACCTGAGTGCTCAGATTGGCTGACCTTCAGGAAAATGCGGGCAGAAACCTGCATGTTTCCACTCTGGATGCACTGGTTTGCATGGCTGCTGCTTGTCCAAGCACTCAGATCCTGGCGACCAAGATCTGGACAGCTGCAATCTACACTTGGCTGACTTCTTTGGGGCAGAGTCTGAAGAAGAACCAGCCTGCTGAGAGGGGGCAACCAATGCACATAACATCTCAGCCTGCATATTCATGCTCTGTGGCATAGATTCCAAAGCAAGGGCAAATTAACCTTTGGATCAGTACCAAGAGCAGAAGTGGCAGTTGTTTGGGGCAAAGTTGGTCACCCAGGATCTACATGTGGTGATCTCTTGCTTCCATACTTGTGACTCTGACATCTCTTCACCTTCTCCCAAGGGGTATCTGGGATGTACTGAAGTAAGTCTACACTCTTTCCTATCAGCCAGATGAGACTACAGATGAACTGAAGTAAGTCTATGCTTTTTCTCATGGGAATTTCTGGTGAAGACTCAATGAGGACAGCCACATCAGCTTGGCGTTTTGGCAGCAACCTGCTGCCTATGCCTTGCACAATCAGACTTTCACCCTGCCTGCTCACAAAGCAGGCATTGTCTTTTCCATAATCCTGACAGAATCTGCAAGTTTGCTTGTAAAAGCAAACTTGACCCAACTGTAGGCAACAACCATAGCAGTGTTGATCCTTATCCCAAGCTGCTATGTAGTGGTTGCATGAACCCGACAAGGACAAGCATGCAGATGAAGTGGTCACTGGATCAACACCCATAAACTGCCTCCAAAAGGAGGATATAGCCTGGTGTGCACTGCTTTCCCTCTCTCAGTGATGTGTTTGCTGAGACGCTATCTTGAAAATCTAGGTACCAAGCCAAAGGACCATCTATGCACTTACTATTTCAGTGGTATCTCAACACATAAATCAGCCTTCTAGCTCTCTGAAGATTGTCCAACTGCTGAGAAAAGATTTATCGCAGTTTAGGGTGTGCATAAAGCACTATAGCAGTGAGTGTAAACAAAAGTTCATGAAGCGTCAACTCAAAAAGGCAAGCCAAAAATGGCGCCCAAAGAGGAAGGACAACATGGGGAGCATACACACCAGGAGTCACCTTCAGTTCCACAAGAACCGACAGTTGGCGCCACAGGACCATCAGGTTTTCAAATCAAGTGAGTCAAAACTCAACTCGACTCATGCGTGTTCGACCAAATTACAGAGGTCTAGGCAAATGGTGGCTGAGAGGTAAAGTTACAAACTAATTTAACGTTTTAGCACTTTTGTTTGTGGCTCATTGCATGTACCTGCAGAGAAAACCTATAGATTGAAGTTGCAATGGCATCTCTACCTATAATAGCTTCAAAAACAGTACAGAAAAATATGAACCATATTCATAAATTCCAAACCCAACAATGACAGCAAAGAGATGCTACAGTTACAAAAGCATCAACATTGATCTTCCAATACCAATGTGAAGAAACAATTTCACTCCTGACTTGGAACAGACAGTCACCAATAAAAGGCAACTGGTGATTTTAAAATATATTCAACATTTGAATTTCTGGTAGTGCCTCTATTTAGTAGAAATTAGGATTCTACAGCTTTCGTTTGTGGGTCATTGGATGCGCCAACAGCATAAGTGTAATAGTGTACAGCATAAGTATAATAGTGTAAGAAGATGAAAGAAAAAGAATGTCTGTGTTGGCACATATACATAAAAATACTGACGAACTTATGTTTCAAGCGCATCTTATTTCATCACATCATAAAGAAAACATTCAAAACTAATAGAGTCCAAACATTTTGGACAGAAAGTCCGCTCAAGAAGATAATTACATACTATGAAGTCAATGTAACAATGATATGCCATAGCACATACATAGACAGCCTGCCATTGTTTTCAATCCTGCACTTTTGGTGAAATTTCAAAGTATCTCCCTTCACTTCGTCTTGTCTGTTTCATCACATCGTCTTGTGATCTTTACAGGTTTTGTGGTATTGTGAAATCAGCACGCACCTGCTGCTATGAGGCTGTATTCGATGCGGCATGGGTAGATGAATGCCGACGCTGCCTCTTCAAGGTCTCGGAAGCTTGTGCTATTACTGATGGGCATATTGCAACCTGCATTTTGGTTTGACACGTTCCGGAATGGTACATCTTCCAGCAACAGATCTAGTGAACATTAATACACAATATTATTTTACGATCATAGTTACTGAAATTGAATAAATGTTTTAATAATTCCATTTGAAGGCCAGATGACGAGTTTTTTGCCCTGACAAAGTTATTTAAGCAAATAAATTATTGAGTTAAACTTGTTCTGCCGGGATTTTGAAGCAGTCAACCTTCTCATTTGATCTTCAATGTGTCCGTTAGTGACAGCACTGCATTGCTCCTAGCTCTTATAAATTACTCGAAGCTTTTAATCAGCGACAGGAGTACTATATTTGCTAAAGACATGCATGGACATATATATATATATATATATATATATATATATATATATATATATATATATATATATATATATATATATATATATATATATACAATAAAACCTCTCTAACCGAACACCTCTTTGTACTGAACACCATTTCGCGGTGTAAGCAAACCTCCCTATACTGAACACTTTTTTCCGGTCCCAAGAGTGCTCGGTATAGGGAGGTTTTATTGTATATATATATATATATATATATATATATATATATATATATATATATATATATATATATATGTATATGTATATATATGTATATATATATATATATATATATATATATATATATATATATATATATATATATATATATATATAAAGAAGCATGGGTCATGTTTAGAAGGCAACTTGAGGGAAAATTCTAAATATGTACCATCTTGAGACCCTCATTACTTAGTAGATTATTTAAAATGCATTTTAAATCAATCCAATTAAGACAGACACAACACCAACACTAATTTTTACATTCAAGAAAACACTGAGAACAAAATTTATGTGTGTTGACATTCACAATCGCACAATTTTCCTTCCTCGTCATGCCCAAATAAATTCCAAATTTTATGCCATGTTCCGAAGGAAGCCATATTTTGGAGGGACAATTAGTCAAATATTACACTGCAGTGTTCATGTGTGGGGAAACTATTTACCTTTAGTGTATTATGATGCTGTGAGATTCATGATTTGAACTTGACCTCATCTAATTACACTTTAAAATATCGAGCATCACTAACTTCCAATGTACAGGCCCTATCCAAATAAAAAAATGCTACCGAATGAATGTAGTACTAGCTGTTTTATCATATTTGAGTCTTTTTGTCCATATATTACCATTTCTCATGGATGGATGAGTCTGCCTGTAACGATCAATGTCTTCCGATGTCTCGTTGACCACAACTTGGCTCCACGTGCTGAGATTACACGCTATTAGATGCATCGTGCCAAATTGCGCCAAAAGTTTATGCTGCTGGACGTAGATCTGTTAAAAGTGGAAGCATTTATATCTTCTTCATCGTCATAAATTTCTTGCAAATACATATTTATATCTGGCGACAAATCTGTATATTCTTCCACAGCAGATTTCATTAGTTACTGAACTTTCTGATACCTTTTCCAAAAAGCTTTTACCTTATCAGTTTTCAACTCGCTGAATGTCAAGTTCAATATATTTTCGAGGGAACCGTTTTTGCACTTTAAAACTATCTTGTTGTTCCACTTTTACAGAACTTGGAAACGAACATTTTGAAAAATTTGAATTTTTAACCGACATGTTGGTATGGAGACTTACACAGCAGAAATACAGTCAGCTTTTTATAGAAATCTAAAAATAATTTTTAGATACGTAAAAAGACGACCGAATTATAGATATCTCAAATGGTGTTTATATATCAATAGTTCTTTGCTAGATATGCAAAATTTGAGTTACAGATACATTAAATGAATTTGGATATCTAAAATGTAGCTAATTGAAGTTTCAAAATATGTGTGTCTAAGTTTAAAAGATTGAAATTAAAATCACAGTTTATATAACAATCTTGCTTCGCTGTTTTAAGAATTGAAAGAACACTTTCCAAAATATTAATTAACAAACCGACCATTGGGATTTCCAGGTGGTATGCAATGGTGATATTCTCTTGTGTGAACGAGGCTCGCCAATTCAACAAAAGCACACTCAATACGTTTATTGGGCATATGC